>BMAO01017652.1:0-25165 GCA_019973975.1 Trichonephila clavata
TTTTTTTTGAATGTTCATCGAATTGATAACAATCCGTTGTTTGGGTAGATTGAATTTTATCAAGCAAGGATGGCAGGCTATAAGCTAAATCAATGGGGAAATTATCATTATTTTTTCTATTCCACTCCAATATGAATTTGAATGAGTAGCAGCGTCCTTTTTGTTGGCTTGATAACTTTAACTCTATCCAGATTTAATATTAAATCCTCCTCATCAATGTTCTCTAGCGAAACTATCTCTGGCAAAATTATGCATTTTTTAGCGTTGTAATTCTTGAACGCACTCAGCAGCGCTATTACATCCCTTTTGCAGGGAAGTATGATCTTTATCTCGGGAATTTTTTCTCTTTCATATTCAGAAAATATGTGCTGAACCAGCACATCGAAAAGGGATTCATCCACATTAACGGTAAAAACTCTTCCCACTAACAGTAACAATTAATACAATACTTTTATTGTATAGAAATTATTCAAAATATAAACGTGCTTGTATGCTATTATATATTAAAATCTTTTATAACATTACATGACAAACATCAGAATAGAAGTTTTAAATAAATGTGAGCAAGTTGGCTGCAGATGGTTAGTCAATGTTTACTCGATTTATATACACAAAGAATTACCACCAAAATTATATGAAAGAAATTTGCGGGCTATTTTATAATAAAGTCATACAAGACTGCCGTTATTATTCCTACAATGAAAACCTTGAGGAAGTTCAATATGACTTCATAGAACCACAAGCAAAGTGGGGCTTGGAGATAAGCTTTTTACCTGGCATGACCGACAATGTAGGCAACACAGCAAAACAAATTGTTAGAGAGTATTTAATTAGCAAGGGCTATATCGATCCATCTGTCATTCCTGTTTCCCCCTCTGTCATTCCAGCGCGTGACGCTGGAATCTATAGATCCCAGTGTCGGAGCACTGGGATGACGGACGAAAGGGCTGGAATGACACCAATTGAGATTAAGGCAAGAAGTTCAAAATTGATTTTGGGTAAAGGAAGCATGCCAACCGAAGATTATATAAAGCAAGAATTCAACCCTATCACTGAGTATTGCACACTTATCTGTAAGAACTATAGCTGGAAATATTATGGTAAATCGAATACCCCACCTGGTGTCATCCCAGTACCCAGACACTGGGATCCAGAAAACTTCAAGCAATTGTATAATGAAAACTGGATTCCAGTGTCAAGCACTGGAATGACAGAGGGGAAACAGGAATGACAGAAGGGAGAGCTGGAGATACCCACTCCGGTGTCATTCCAGCGCGTGACCAGGAAAAAAAAGAATGGATCCCAGTGTCAAGCACTGGGATGACAGAAGAGAGCACTGGAGTGATATCAAGTAGTAATGGGGCTAAGCCTGTTAACCTAAATGTAAGTGACCAAGAGCTTGAAAAAATCAGCAGAGATGGAATCGATGGTAATGGCACTTTAGGGCTCTCTCTGGCAGCAATGAAAGCTATAAAGGATTACTTTAAAAAACTTAATAGAAATCCATATGATATTGAACTTGAGTCCCTAGCACAAACTTGGTCTGAACATTGTAAGCACAATATCTTTTGCTCTCCCATTGATGAAATAAAAGATGGCCTATACGCACATTATATTAAGCGTGCAACGCGTGAGATAAATTCTGACATATGCGTGTCAGTTTTCTCCGACAATGCCGGAGGAATAATTTTTAATGACGATTACTTAATCGTAGATAAAGTTGAAACTCACAATAGCCCTCGGCGCTTGATCCGTTTGGTGGAGCAATGACTGGGGTACTTGGAGTAAATCGTGATATAGTTGGTTTCGGTAAAGGCGCAGAGCCTATAATTGAATACCTATTACTTTTGCTTTGCCAAAGAAGCAAAAGGCAAATTTTATAGGGATAAAGAGCGCACTGATGAGATCTTACCGCCAAAATATATAATGAAAGAAGTGATTCACGGTGTTAATGTTGCTGGTAATTGCTCTGGTATTCCAACACAACTTGGATCAGTATATTTTGACGATAGATTTTGTGGAAAGCCGTTAGTCTTTGTCGGCAGCGTAGGAATTATTCGCGCCAGTATAAATAATGTACCTTCGACATCAAAGGGCCTAAAAACGGCGATAAAATCGTAATTATTGGTGGAAGAGTTGGAAGGGACGGAATTCACGGTGCAACTTTTTCTTCAGAGGCATTGTCGGGAAACAGCCCTTCAACAATTGTGCAAATTGGTGACCCTATAACACAAAAAAAATTATCCAACGCCGCCTTGGAAGCAAGAGATCTTGGTCTTTATAATGCAATAACGGATAATGGAGCAGGTGGTCTATCATCGTCTATTGGTGAAATGGGGAAGGACGGGTTCGAAGTTGATTTGAGCAAGGTTCTCCTTAAAAACGATGGTATGGCTCCGTGGGAAATATGGATATCAGAATCACAAGAGAGAATGACCTTAGCAGTGCCAGAAGAAAATCTTCCTATGTTTAAGCAAATCATGAAAAAACATGATGTGGAGGTTTGTGTGATTGGAGAGTTTAACGAAAGTGGTAAAGCTGTTGTTAAATGTCCTAAAGGGAAAGTAATAATGGACATCGAAACTGAATTTCTGCATGACGGTAATCCCAAAGTGCATTTACAAACAAAGCCATGGTCTAAAGCCCCCTCCCCTTTCATCCAAGTAGCTGACCAGCCAGCGTCACGCGCTGGAAATCCGTCTTTTTTAGAAGTCGAGCTAAAAGAAATGCTAAGCAGACCAAACATACGCAGCAAAGAGTTCATAGTGGTGCAATATGACCATGAGGTTCAAGGATCGTCAATACTGAAACCACTGCAAGGCAAGGGAAGAGTGTGCAGTGAAGCTATCGTCTCAAGGCCAATTCTTTCTTCAAATAAAGGTGTTGTAAAATCGCAAGGATTTGGCTCAAGTTATGGAGAAATTGACACTTATCACATGGCAGCATGTGCAATTGACACTGCCATACGCAACTACGTAGCTGCAGGAGGAAATATAAATCATCTAGCGTTGCTCGATAATTTTTGCTGGTGTGATGCTTATAATCCAGAAAGGCTATGGCAGCTAAAGAGAGCTGCAGAGGCTTGTTACGACTTTGCAACTGCATTTAAAACACCATTCATATCCGGAAAAGATAGTATGTTTAACAACTTTAAGGGATATGACGAAAATGGCGAGAAAGTGATGATACCTGCACCACCTTCATTACTCATTTCAGCAATTGGAGTTATAGAAAATATTGAAAATGCGGTATCGCTTGATGTGAAAATGCCAGGGGACTTGATATATGTGCTTGGTACAACCCACGATGAGCTTAGTAGATCTGAATATCAGTTATATAGTGGAATAGATAATAACAACGTGCCAAAAGTTGATGCAAAGAGCGCTAGGAAGTTGTATGAGCGTTACAACCAGGCAATAAAAGATGGCATAATTGCCTCTGCAATTGCACCAAACTTGGGCGGATTAATTATTGCTCTGGCAAAATCGCTAATTGCAGGAGACCTTGGTGCTGAAATCGATCTTTCACTAGTACCGATAGGAAAAACACAAAATACAGACATAATAAACAAGATAATAATGTTTTCTGAATCGCAAAGTAGAATTTTGGTTACTATTGCACCACAAAATCAGCAGAGGTTTGAAGCGTTGTTTGAAGATGCGGCTTATTCATGTATTGGCAAAGTAACAGAGAAAAAAGGTGCTAAATATAAAGGATGTTTTAAAAGTAACTATGAAAGATTTGGGAAATAGTTATTATATAGCTAAAGCAACTTAGGTTTTACAGACGATTTGATAAACGACAAACTCGTCACCCCGCTGCTTGTTAGCGGCCGCGGCGGTATGACGTAGGAAAACCTTTCTTGGGTAGCTATAGCATGTCAGTTTAAAATGTTTTTTGTTTTCCATTAGGTTAAATAACTCTTTCACTATGTGCCAATATTTACTTAAAATAAATGTATAGACCTGCTGCAAAAGGTGATGACAAAATGATGTGAGAGAGGTAAAAGAAGAATAAGCAGATTGAGTAAGGTAAAAAAATGAGCTTTAGTTACTATAACATAAAGAAACATCCAAGAAACTTTCGTAATATAACAGGTTTAACTGTAGAGGAGTTCGAAAAGGTGGTGGAAAAAGTGAGGTCTGAGTGGGAAAAACTTGAAAAACAAAAAAAGTGCCATGGTAGAAGATCACAACTACCAACTCTGGAAGATAAGTTATTTTGCGTAATTTTGTACTATCGCACTTACATAACACACAGATTTTTAGGGTGCCTGTTCAATGTGCACAACGCAAATGTGTGTAGGTTACTGAAGAAAATAGAGCCATTACTTGCCAAAAAAGTTACTATCACAAAAGATAGAAGTATGACGCCAGAAAAAACACTGAAGATTTTGGCTGATGTTACAGAACAGCAAATACAGAGACCAGAAGATAGTAAAAAACGGAAGAAATCATATTCAGGAAAAAAAAGAACCAACACTATGAAAACTGAGATTATTATCGAAGAAGGAGGAAGAATTTTATCAGTGTCAAAGTCATACCGTGGTAGAATTAGTGATTTTCGCATAAGGAAACAAGAAAAATATTTACCACTTGATAGCATAAAACATGCCGATTCTGGATATCAAGGTTGGCAAAAATTGCAAAGCAATGTTATAATTCCATATAAAAAGTATCGTAAAAAGCCATTAACTCAAGAGCAGAAAGAGCATAATAGAAGATTAGCATCATTTAGAATGAGAGTAGAAAATAAGATCCGAGAGATAAAGATATTTAAAATTATGTCGAATGTTTATCGCAATTTTCAGAAAAAATATAACCTGAGGTTCAATATTATTGCTGGTATTGTAAATCTTAAGCACGCCTTTTAGTTAACCTTGATTTTATTCACCCTCCTTCCCTTTTTTTATCGCTTGATTCGCAGCAGGTCTATAGTAAAAACATGATTAGACCTCTTTCGAAACTCATATAGACAGCTCGAAATTGTGAATTCCTGCTATTAAATTGAATCTCAAGCCAAAACGTTTTCTCCGATTGCGATATCTGTCTGCAATAATTTTAAATCTTTTTAACAGACCAATTACATTCTCAACTACTACTCTTTTGCTTGCTAGCTCCCGATTTTCTACCTTTTTTTCCTTAATTAAGGGACTCTTTTTCATCCTTCTGTGTGGCAACTCGACATTAGACTTCTTTCGAAACTAGGATAAAGCAGTAAAAATAGTAATTTTGAGGTAAGGAGAAATGAAGTATGAAATAGTGAAAGAGCTCGATAAAGAGGAGTTTCGTCGACTAACAGGAGTAAAGAGATCAACGTTTAACAAAATGGTAGGGATTTTATGTGAAGAAAATAAAAAAAAGAAAGCTAAAGGAGGAAGGAAAAATAAGCTAAACGAGGAGAATATGCTGCTCATGGTATTAGAATACTTACGAGAATACCGTACATATTTTCACATAAGTCAAAGTTATGGAGTAAGTGAAAGTACGGCATATAAAACTGTAAAATGGGTAGAGGATACTCTAATACAACACCCAGATTTCGCAATTGCCAGGACGAAAAGAACTCCTAAAAAGCGACGTGGAATATGAGATTTTGGTGATTGATGCAACGGAAACACCTGTAGAGAGACCAAAAAAAAGCAGAAAAGATTTTATTCAGGAAAGAAGAAAAAACATACACTAAAAACACAAATAATTGCAGAAAAGAAGAGCAAGAAAATTATTTGTACGTCATTTTCAAACGGGAGAAAGCATGACTTTCGGCTTTTCAAGGAGTCAAAAGTGCATGTATCAGAAGGTATAAAAGTTTTAGCCGATGCTGGCTATAGAGGTTTTCAGAAAATTCACAAAAATGTCGAGTTGCCACACAGAAGGATGAAAAAGAGTCCCTTAATTAAGGAAAAAAAGGTAGAAAATCGGGAGCTAGCAAGCAAAAGAGTAGTAGTTGAGAATGTAATTGGTCTGTTAAAAAGATTTAAAATTATTGCAGACAGATATCGCAATCGGAGAAAACGTTTTGGCTTGAGATTCAATTTAATAGCAGGAATTCACAATTTCGAGCTGTCTATATGAGTTTCGAAAGAGGTCTAATGTAGAAGAAGTAAAAGCTTGTATGGAGTCTACTGGTTGTTATGGTGAAGCTTTGGCTGAGTTTCTACACAATGCTGGACATTTTGTTAGTGTTGTAAATCCTTATTGCATAAAATCTTATGCAAGGAGTAAGCTTGTACGACAAAAGAATGATCAAATTGATGCAGAGATTATCGCAGATTATTGCCAAAGACAGGAACCTACTCGTTGGACACCACCTTCTCCTGAAATGAAAAAATTAAAACATCTTTATCGTTGCTCAGCTGCATTAAAAGATGGATTGACATTCGTAAATAACCACTTAGAAAAAAAAGAGAGACTGCCTAAAGAAGTTGTAAATGCTTGGGAAGACCTTGCAATGAACATAGAGCAAAAAATAGAAATAATAAAAAAACTCCATACGTGAATTATTAAAGCAACACAAAGAGTTGTTGGAAAATTTTCAACTTCTACTGACTATTCCAGGAATAGGAGAGGAATCAGCAATAGCTATTTTAGCTGAAGTTCCTGACATAAAAGCTTTTAGAGATGCCAGGCAATTGGCAGCATATGCAGGGATTATACCACGAAATATGACGTCAGGTTCATCTGTATATGCTAAACCTAGACTAAGCAAATCAGGTTCACAAATATTACGTAAGGCACTTTTCTTTCCTGCCATAGTAGCTAAGAATCACAATCCTATCATTATGAGCTTTTGCCAAAGACTAAAGGAAAGGGGTAAGCATAATATGGCCATTGTTGGTGCTGCAATGCGTAAGCTACTCCATATCATTTTCGGTATTCTGACATCAAAAAGTGCCTTTGATCCTAACCATATCAAAAACTACAGGGCAAAGCTGTTGGAGGAAGGTTTAGTACTTTAAAATCAAAAAATGCTTCCTTTCTATCTTATGTAAAATGGTATCTTACACAAATTTATTGAATGTAATTGGTTAGTGTATATGTTGATAAGTAAATTTCTGCTGTCTTGTATGCATAAAACTAATTTACTTATCAACATATACACTAACTTGTATACTGCTACACAGGGTGTGAATTGGAAGTATTTTTTAGTTTTACAATACAGCTTAGGCAATGAGACAATTTTTATAATTTTTTTGTTGACTAGCGAGACGGTATCTGCTGGCTATAAAGTAGAAGAAAAAGGTTTGCTTGTTGAACACTTTGATGTTGGCAAAGCCAATAACTTACTATCTAGTGAAGATAAACAAATTTTAGCAAAAGAAATTAAAACAGAGCGTCAATTGCTAGAAGAACAAGATAAGGAGCTTGGTCTTATTAAGATTAATGGTCACGAATTATCTAGAGTTCAACTATATGACTTTGGAACTAAAATTAATGTAGAAGGTAGCGTACCTTTACTTATCAATGCCAATATGAATTTAAGTAGCAAAAAATTCCAAAACCACCTAGATAAAAAAGAAGTGAGTATGACAGCTAGAGAATATCTTGATAACTTAAAAAATAGCAAGAACATAAGAGCATGTCTTCAAACTTAAGAATGAGCTAATTTGTGAAGCATAATAGTGATCATATTGAAAAAGATGTTGTTTTTTGAAGTGAGAGGAGAATGCTCATAATCCTTACTCATACGTCTAAAATTGGAGAGCCAAGCAAAGGTTCTTTCAACAATCCAACGTTTAGGAATAACCTGAAATCCTGTATCAACTACTTTCTTGGTAATCGTCAATAAACATCCAGTTTCCAATAAACAGCGGTTTTGCAATTTACCTGTATATCCTTGATCAGCAAAAAACTTACGTAATGTTGGAGCTTTGCATTTGGCTTGAACAAAAAGATTTAGTGCACCATCACGATCTTGAATGCTTGCACTGTGTACTTCAGCAGCAATTACAAGACCTAGAGTATCTACAACGATGTGGCGTTTTCTACCCTTTACTTTCTTGCCAGCATCATATCCTCTGGATCCCCTTTTTGAGTGGTTTTTACTGATTGACTGTCAATTATTCCTACTGATGGAGTTTCATTCTTACCAATTATCTTTCTTAGTTTTTTAACTAGAAAATCGTGAATTTCTTCCCATATTCCACTTTTTTTTAAACGCGAATTACAACTATACACGGTTTTCCATGGTGGAAAATTCTTAGGTAGTTGTCTCCATTGACAGCCTGTTCTCATCACATAGCGGATTGCGTTAATAATTGTTCTAATACTGTGTTTTCTTGGTCTGCCGGTCTTTTTAGGTTCAAAATATTGCTCTATCATCTTCCATTCTTTGTCACTTATATCGCTTGGGTACATTTAAAATATATCTTATAACACACTTCTTAACTCCTTTCTAGTTAGTTTGAAGACATGCTCTCAGGTAGTGGTAAGGTCACTGGCAGCCGAAGTAGCAAGAGTAGTGAATAAAAACACTTGGAACGTGGAAAATGTTTTGCCGGGAGAATTTTTATCAGCGGAAGTAGACAATTTTAAACCAGAGTTGGATGCATATTTAGTGTGGCTGGTAGAATGGGCTCATGAGATGCACGTAGGGAAGTCAGTGTGGTCAGAAACTGGAATTAAGCCGCATATTATAGAGATGGGTAAAGTACATGTTGGATCATAATTTTGCAATTGCAGAGCTGAGTAGGAAGTTAGCGAACATTATTCGTATAGGTCTAGTTAAAGAAGTAGACTATGAAAAAGCAAAAGTAAGAGTGAAAATAGGAGAATTTTTAACAGATTGGTTGCCGTGGATAACGAGTAAAGCAGGAAAAGATAGAGATTGGTCTCCACCAGATATCGATGAACAAGTTATGGTATTTTCTCCTCTTGGTGAACTATCGTTAGGAGTGGTATTAGGAGGAATTTATCAGGAAAGATACCCTGCACCAGAGAATAAAAAAGAAATAAACAGTATAAAAATTCAAGATGGGACAAGATTACTATATGATAAAGAGAAGCATCATTTAGAGATTGAAGTAGTAGACAAAATAACACTGAAGGCTGGGGAATCGAGCATAGAAATGACAAAAAAGGGAATAAAACTCAAAGCAAAAAGAATAGATCTAAACTAGTATATGGGTAAAGCAATCGTTTGTGGAGGAGATTATTGCAGTGGAATACCGGTTCATATTTGTATGAGCGGGAGCGAAGATGTGTTTGTAAATAGTAGATCTGTGTGTCGTAGGGGTGATATCTTGACTATAGGGGAGACACTAATGCAAGGGTCAAAAACAGTGTTTGCAAATGGTCATGGTATAGGAAGAGTTGGGGATTCAGTATCTTGTGGGTTTAAAGTAATAAGTGGAAGTGAAAACGTGTTTGCGAGCTAAAAATGCGTGGGATGAGCAATAAAACTGGAAAAGAGCTTGAAGGAATAGAGCATTTAAAGCAATCAATAATTGATATATTAACCACACCGATAGGATCACGTATTATGCGGAGAAATTATGGGTCACGAATATTTGAATTAGTAGATAAGCCAGTAAATCGTGATTTTACACTAGAAATTTACGCAGCAACAGCGGAAGCACTGGGGAAATTTGAGAGGAGATTTAAGTTAGAAAAAGTAAAAGTTGAAGGAGTAAAAGAAGGGAGAGTAACATTGAATTTAGAAGGTGTCTATCTTTCAGAAGGTAAGTTCATAAATATTAATGGAGTAGTTGTTTAAAAATGCAGCAGCCAGAGATAATTGAAAAACTGAGCTACGAAGAAATATTCTCGAGAATGAAGGAAGAGTTAGTTCTTCGTGACCCAAGCTTTACTGCTCTCATTGAAAGTGACCCAGCGATGAAGATTTTAGAAGTAGCAGCATGGCGAGAACTTTTGCTGAGAGAAAGAATAAACGAAGCGGTAAAAAGTAATTTACTTAAGTTTGCGACGGGAAATGATCTTGATAATTTAGCTGAATTTTACGGAGTGGAAAGGGAGAACGGGGAAAAGGATGAAAATTTTAGGAAAAGGATTAAAGCAAAAATAGTTGGCTGGAGAGCAGGAGGAAATTATCGGTATTATGCATTATCAGCAGATACAAGAGTAAAAGATGCATTAGTAGAATCACCTGTACCAGGAAAAGTACAAGTTTCGATCTTATCAACACAATTATCCACAACTGGCATACCCGAAGAAGAATTACTAGAAATTGTCAGAAATCAGCTAAACAGGGAGGATGTGAGGATTTTAACAGATACAATAGAAGTGGTAATACCAATTCCCACTGCACAACAAACGGATAGATAATAATAAAAAAAAAGCCATACTGAAGTAAGTAAAATAGCGAGGTTTAAATGGCATTAAGATCAAAATTATTGGATGAAAAAGTAGTAGAATCAGCAAAAGAAATGCTGAAGAAAGTAAGGAATAATGCATATGTTTCAAAAAAACTAAATGCTGTAATTGCAGCAAAAAAGTACAGTATAACGGCTGTAGCAAAAATATATTGCATTTCAAGAAGCGCACTAACTTCGTGGGTAAAACTCTTGAAATTTGGCAGAGAAGAAAAACTGTTTGCTCCTCCACAACGACGTAGAAAAACTAAATTAAATCAGGTTCAACTACAGCAAGTTGAAGTATGGATAGAAGAAAATCCCAACATTACTATTAAAGAAATGAGAATAAAGATTCAGGAAAAATTTGGTCTGAATGTCAGTAAGTCCACAGTGCACCGTAATATGCAAAGAATGAAATTTTCATATATTACACCAAGGCCAGTTCATAATGGACAAGATAAAAACAGACAGGAAGAATTCAAAAAAAAATCTCAATGAAATTATTGGCAAGTATCCTAAAAAAGAGCTGTTTTTCTTTGATGAATCAAGGTTTGGCACACATTCGAAAGTTGGACATGGGTGGTTTAAAAAGGGCACCAGGACGAAGGTTAAAATAAAATTAGGTAGGCAAAATTTTTATCTCTACAGTGCAATTAATCCCCAAAACGGAGAAAATTCTAGTTTGCTTGCACCAAATGTTAACACTGATTGTATGAATATATTTCTTGAGCAAATGTCACAATATTTAGGAACAAGAGAGGCTTTTTTAGTTATGGATTGTGCTAGTTGGCATAAGTCAAAAAATTTAAAGGTACCTAAAAATGTTGAGATTATATATCTACCACCATACTCACCTGAGCTCAATCCAGTTGAGAGGTTTTGGTTATATATAAAACAGAACATTTTGCGCAATAAGATATACGATACAATTGCTCTGCTTGAGGGTGCTTTGTGCAAATTTATTACTTCTCTTGCCATCTCCACAATTAAACAACATACTGTAATTGCTGTTGAATGATGGAGAGACATACTCCATTATTTTAGCACGAAGTAACGAATTCAGTAGAATAAGTTCTTCAAAAACAATTTAAACTTTTACAGTAGGAGTAGTCTCATGAAATATTATAGCGGATTAGATGTCTCACTCAAAGAAACTTTTATCAGTATCGTTGATGAGAAAGGAAAAATTGTTAAAGAAGAAGTTGTTGCAAGCGAGAGTGACGCAATAGCTAAGTGCCTGCTTGACCAAGATAAAAGATATGAAGTGATAGGGATAGAAAGTGGACAGCTATCAATATCAATGTGCAAAGAATTAAGGAGTTTTGGATTACCGGTAGTTTGTGTAGATGCAAGGCATATGGCAGCAGCATTATCTGCAAGGATCAATAAGAATGACAAAAATGATGCAAGAGGTATAGCACAAATGATGAGAGTTGGGCTATACAAAGAAGTGTTAGTAAAATCAGATGAATCTTGCCAAATTAAAGTAGCACTTGGAAGTAGAAGGCAGTTAATATGCAGCAAACAGCAAATTTTTGGAACAATAAGAGGGTTATTGAAGATACATGGAATAAAGCTCGGTAAAAGATCAAAATTTGAAACTTTTGCTTTAAGAATACAAGAGACAATAAATAATGTGGATGAAATCAGTAGGAGTTCAATTGAAGCATTACTACATAGCTTAAAAACAATAGAAGAATCAATAAGAAAACTTGACAAAATACTTTCAGAGCAAGGCAGAAAAGATGAGGACTGTAAATTATTAACTACGGTTCCAGGAGTTGGTGTTATAGTAGCAATGACATATAAAGCTGCAATAGATGATCCATATAGATTTGAAACATCTTATACAGTTGGAGCTTATATGGGGTTGAGCCCAAGACAGTACGCTTCTGGAGAAGTTGACCGACATGGTAGTATATCAAAAATGGGTCCCATGGAATGTAGAAGTATGTTATATGAAGCTGCACAAGTCTTACTTACAATCAGTAGGAAAAATTTTAAGTTGAGAAGCTGGGGATTGAAGCTTGCAAAGAAAAAAGGGATGAAAAAAGCAATTGTAGCAGTAGCAAGAAAATTAGCTGTAATTATGCATAGAATGTTAGTCAATAAAACAGAATTTTGTTATTAGAAAATGTAGGAGGAGCATGAAACAATAATTTCACTCAAGGTAGTAATGCCGATGGAAGGGATAAGCAAGATTATAGAGTGAAGCTTAGACTTCGTAAACAACATGTTGCCGTCCACTTCCTCCTAACAAGTATAATGCGGCTTGGCTAAAATACAGACTAGCCATATCAGACCGCGGAGAGAACCATGGAAGCTTGCTACTTTAATCTATGTAAAATTATTAAAGATTATGGAGGAAATATGCTATTTTGATTTGTATAAAAATTATTGTTGACTCATGTGCAATTAGAGAACTCTGCAATGTCTCCTATTTGACTGACCAACAATGAGAATTGGTATAAGTTGCAATATTATAGAAATAGATATCCACAGTAAAATTAGCATTAAAAGACCAGATATTATTGAAACGGTAAAGAAGAAATTTATAGAAAAATTTGAAACAACGAAAAGATTAGGATGGAAAGTAACGAAATCATGGATAATAGCCAACCTGTTTGTGGAAGGGGTAGAAAACGTAGAATTAATCGAGCCAAGAGAGGATATTGTGGTGCTAGGTAATGAGTGTGCAAATTTGAGAAATTTAAAGGTTGAGTTGAATTAATGTTATTGCCACCAAATGCAACAAAACAAGAGCAAGCATTAGTAGAGGCAATTGATTACAAAGTAGATCCTGGTTGTATCAGAGGGTTTAAATTTAGCCCAGGGGAAAAAGTATTACCATGGATAGTAGAGGAATATGGTCTAGAAGAGATTCTGCGTTGGGCAAAAGACAAAAGAAAAGCCGTAGAGGAAGGAATAAAATTTCAGCGTTTAAGAGGAACACTGGAATCACTGAAAATAGCACTTAAATGGGCAAGTATAGATGATATTACAATTATCGAGGAACCTCCAGGAAAACATTTCTTTGAATTACAGATAGGGATAAGAGACGTACCAAACGACTTCTTCGTAGATGCAGTAGTAGAACTAGCAAAGCTATCATTACCTGCAAGATCGAGGCTAATGAGAATTTTTAACGATTACTACAACATTGACAGGTTTATTTTAGACGAAAGTTTATTTGACAGCTTATTATCAGACTACTCAGGTACAAAGGTCGAAAAAAATGGACCAGTGTTATCATTTGGAAGAGTAAATTTTTTCAGGTCTAGTGGTCTAGTTATTAGGATAATAGAAAACTATCTACGCGATCATTATGAACGAGCTTTAAGCAATGATATATATCGGCTAGATGTAGCAATACTTGGAGAAACCGAGCCTCACACAAAGAATTATAACGGTATTTATGAAAGAAGTCATCAGTGGAATAATTTAAAAACGTTATATCCGCTACCACAGAGCTTATTACCTGAGATTAAGTTTGCTAAAGCGCAGATAGTATTATCAGATAGCTGGAACTTAGGGGAAATAAACGCATGTTTTCCGGTTGCGAGTGTAGAAGAATGTGGAGAAAAGTTCTATTTGAATGACCACAAACTATCTGAACAACTGTGGAATTTAAAATACCAGCCAATTTTAGAAAGATTTTTTGCCGTTCACCACTATCAAGTAAAGAATTTCTCTACCCCCAAAATAATAAGATTTAGCGTAGCAGAACACTACATTCATTTTGAAAATAATTTAGATTTAAAGCAAAAGGACGCAATACACGAGTTAGAAAGGTACATTTTAGTGTTTTACCCAGGTGTACTAACGTGGCACGAACATCGACATTTAAACAGAAGTTGGGAAGAAAAACAGGTCATATGTTTAATGAGTTAAATACATATATTTATATCTTTACATATTAGATTAACATTCGGTAAAAATGTGTGTTTTTTGAAAAAAAGAAGTTGCTTTTCCATGCCAAAACAGCTATAAATTAGGTAGGTGTAGGTAAACATAAGAAATTGATCTTGCACTGAAGTGAGCCAAATTGGCGACTTTATGTATGTTTTTATAGTGGGGTAACTAAAATGTTCAATTTAAATAAAAGACTGGAAAAATTAAAGGAGAATTCATTTCGTGGAATAAATGAAAAAGATGAAAAAGGGGAAACAGTATTGCACCATGCGGTAGAAATCTCTGATTACAAAACAGTAAGGTTATTAATAAAAAAAGGAGCAGAGGTAAATGCAAGAGATAAAAAGGGTTATACACCACTGCACTGCGCAGTATTTGCGAGAAGTTTAGAAAATGTAAAAGTACTGCTAAGGGAAGGAGCAGAAGTAAATGCTACTCAATATGTCACTGGATGTACGCCATTGCACTCTGCATGCAAAATAGGAGGAGCAGGAGTTGAAATAATAAAAGAGCTAGTAAAGGCAGGGGCTGAGGTTAATCAACTGAATAAGTATGGTGCAACACCAATGTATTACATATGGGAAAGTGAAAAGTATCGTCTATGTGATAGCAAAGAGAGTGAAAAGGCGAGGAAATTCTTTGGAAAACAAGGAGGAATAACAAAAAGTAGAGAACTGACGTGCTATGGAATAGAGATGCTAGTGAGAGAAATAGCAGACATGTTGAATAGGACCGGAGTTAAAAATAATAGAGATAGGAGAAATAAGGAAGAAAGATAAGTCACTAATAAAGGAAGAATGTAAAAATTTAGCAAGCAAAATAATGAGCCAAGTGAACGAAATGATAGATGAGGTGTTGAAGGCAGACTTAAGCAAGATGTGGTGAGAAGGGAGCTCAAAAAAAAGAGTTTGGTTGCGAAAATTTCAAAGGGAAAGTGAGGTATGTTATGTCAAGGAAAGAAGCAAGGAATGTTTTTGATAGGTTATTGAAAGCATTATCAGAAAACAGGTTTCAACAAATAAATGAAAAAGACGCAGCAGGTTGCACAATATTGCACCGAGCAGCACAGGTGTCAGAGCCAGAAGTAATAAAATTATTAATAGAAAAAGGTGCAGGTACAAACGATAGGAACAATAGAGGCGAGACACCGTTGCACCTAGCAGCTTTTTTAGGAAGAAGAAAAAAATGTGAAAGTGCTGATAGAAGGAGGAGCTACAGTAAATGCAAAATCAAACAATAAAGCAGTACCACTACACTTAGCCTGTTTAGCAAGAAGAATAGGAACAATAGAAGAGCTGATAAATGCAGGAGGAGATCTTGATACAGTAGATAAATTTGGATGTAGCCCACTAAACTATGCAAAAATTTACCCGAAAGTGACAAGTTGTCTAGAAAAGAAGGGAGTGAATATGAGAGATGTAGAAGTGATGTATGGAGAAGCAAACAAGGCAATAGAGGAGGTAATGGAGAAACGAAACGTAAATGAATTACAACTAGAGGAGGTAGATTTAATAGATTAAGTATATAGGTTTACATCTTAATATAATATGCGGAAAAAATGTGTAAATTTTGTAAAAAAAACTTGCTTTTTATGCCAAAACAGCCCTAAGTGAAAAAGTAGCTGGTAAACAAACAAGGATTACCAAGCGCTAAAGTGAGCCAAATTGGAGGCACTTTATATTACATTAATAGCTGAGGAACGTCATGGCAAAATTTAGTAAGAAAGAAAGAGAAGAATTTAATAAGTCTTGGAAAGAGGTATTAGAGAACTCAATAGAAAATATTAATAAAAAAGACACAAAAGGGAGGACGATGTTGCATTACGCGGTGGGAATGCCAGATCCAAAAAAAGTTAGGTTATTAATCAAAAAGGGAGCAGATGTAGATGCAGCAGATGCCGGGAAATATAGACCACTGCACTTAGCAGTCATGGGACAACGTGTAGAAAATACAAAGGAGCTGATAAAGGCAGGAGCCGATGTAAACGCAGTGGAACGAAGTAGCAAATTTGCTCCGTTGCATCTTGCCTGCATGGTGGCAGAGATAAAAATAGTAGAAGAGCTAGTAAAAGCGGGAGGGAATGTAGAGCAAAAGGATAAATTTGGCAAAACGCCAATGGATTATGCGAGAAATAGTAAAGAGATAAAAGAAGTGTTAGAGAACGTAAAAATGGCAAATAAGCAGGGGGAATTTCTAGAAAAACTAGTGGTTGTATCGGAAAGTACGGTAGCAGGTGTGATAATGGCAAAGGAAGAGTTGAAAAATATGGATGAGGAAGTTAAAGACGGAGAACTGTAGCTGAAGAAAAGTGGTATGAGAGTTATGGAAAAAAAGGAAAAAATAGAGAAGAAAGTAAAGAATTTAGGAGAGAAACCATTAGTAGAACTGAGGAAAATATGGAAGAAGGTATATGGGGAAGAAGCACCGCAACATTCGAGGAAATATCTGATACCGAGGCTAGCATACAGGATACAGGAGGAAGCATATGGAGAAATGTCAAGAAAAGGTGCCAAAAGACTCGAATACCTGGCAGATCGACTAGAGAAGGGAAAAAGGATAAGTAGCGATAAACTGCCAGTAGAGGGAACAGAGTTGATACTAGAGAGAGGAGAAGAAATCCACGTTGTAATGGTAACAAATACAGGTTTGATCTATAGAGAAGAGTTTTATACGTCATTATCAGCGGTAGCCGGAAAAATAATGGGAATGAGTTATAACGGACCGTTGTTGTTCGGAATGCGTGGTAAAAAGGTAAGTTGAGGAGGAAAAAATGCTAAAAGAGGTAAGGTGCGCAATATATACGAGAAAATCAAATGAAGACGGTCTAGAACAAAAGTTTAATAGCCTTGATGCGCAGCGAGTAGCATGTGAAAAGTACATAAAGAGCAAAGAAGGTTGGGTAGCATTGGCCAAAAGGTACGATGATGGTGGCTTTTCAGGAAAAAATTTAGAAAGACCAGCGATAAAGGAATTATTTGAAGATGTAAAGGCAGGAGAAGTAGATTGTGTAGTAGTATATACATTAGATAGACTATCAAGGGAAACAAAAGATAGTATAGAAGTAACATCATTTTTTAGAAGGCACCGAGTAAATTTTATAGCAGTAACACAAATATTTGACAATAATACGCCAATGGGGAAGTTCGTACAAACAGTATTGTCAGGAGCAGCACAACTAGAAAGAGAAATGATAGTGGAAAGGGTAAAAAATAAAATAGCAACATCGAAAGAACAAGGGTTATGGATGGGAGGAACTTTGCCGCTAGGGTATGATGTAAAAGATAAAGAATTAATAATAAATGAGAAAGAAGCAAAGACGGTGAAAACATATATTTGAGAGGTATATGGAGCTGAGATCAATGGCAGAATTGGCAAGGAGTTAAACAGAGAAGGGCACAGAACAAAGAGATTTGAAGCAAAATCGGGAAAAGTGTATGGAGGAGAGATATTTAAAAAGGCAACAGTCAGGAGGATAATAACAAATCCTATATATATGGGAAAAACAAGACATTACGAGAAACAATATGAAGGAAAACATGAAGCAATAATAGAAGAAGAAAAATGGAAAAAAGCGCAAGAATTGATAAAGAATCAGCCATATAGAAGAGCAAAATATGAAGAAGCATTGCTAAAGGGAATAATAAAGTGCAAGAGCTGTAATGCAAATATGACGCTGACGTACGCAAAAAAAGAGAATAAAAGGTATAGATATTACGTATGCAACAATCATTTAGTTGGAAAAAGCTGTGAGTCAAAGAGTCGGAATATAGTAGCAGGAGAAGTAGAAAAAGAAGTAATGAAGAAAGCTAAACAATTGTATGAAAATTGGGAAGAAAAAGAGGCAAAAAAAGAAAAATGGGAAAATTTAAGTTTTGGAAAGCAGAAAGAAGTGGTAAAAAAGTTAATAAAGGGAGTAATGGTAAAAGAAGATGGAATAGAAGTTAGCTCAGAGGATAAGGTGGAATTTATACTAATGAATTTAAAGAAGAAAGGAAACAAATGCACAGTAGTAGAGCCAGAAGGGAAAACAAATAATGCGCTACTCAAAGCTGTGGTGAGAGCCTACCTGTGGAAACGGCAACTAGAAGAAGGAAAATACGAAAGTGTGAAGGAGCTGAGCGTTAAAATTAGTATAGGTACAAGACGTATACAACAAATTTTAAGGTTAAATTACCTAGCTCCAAAGATTAAAGAAGACATAGTAAATGGGAGACAACCGAGTAATTTGCGGTTAGTGGATTTAAGGGAAATACCGATGCTATGGAGTGAGCAAATGGAAAAATTTTACAAATTAGCGTCTTAAATTACACACATTAAATATAACAAATTTTAATAGAGATTATGAAAACGTCAAAACTGACATTAGTATGTGATATATATCAGTTAACAAATAAAGATGGAAAGAATATTCAAAAGCTAGTAAGAGAAATAGAGGAAGGTAAAGGTGTTGCCGAAAAGTTTAGAAATAGAATATTCAAAAAGTCCAGCTATAACGCAAGCACGATTCTTTTAACGAAAATAGTTTACAAGTATCAGGGCAGAGAGGAGACATTATCACTACTACATTATGCTATAAGTTATAAAAATGATCAAGCTGTAAAAGATCTTTTAGAAGAAGCCAAAAAACAAAAAACTATTAAAGAAGTTCTGAATGAAGAAATGACCACAAAACATTCAGATGGTCGGGAAGAAACTCATACAATACTTACAGATGCTATATCACGTAGAGACAATGACATGATTAGAGCAGTGTTAAAGATCTCTGAGGAAAATGGTATTTTGAAAGATATTCTAAAAAAGAGAATAATTATAAAGCATTCAAATGGCGAGGAAACAACTTACACCCCATTCACCTATGCTGAAGCATGTGAAAATAGTGAAGCTGTAGAAGAAATCTTAAAATTCTCCGGAGAACTTGTTAATAGGAGAGCAACCCAGCAGCCCACTGTTGTAACAGCCGAAACTACTACAGCTAGAAGTGAAAAAGTGCTTCAAGATACTATCGGTAATATCGAGACACCGGCTGACGCATATGAAAATAGTAATAAAAGTAGTCTTGAAGAATCTATAGAACATAAACCATGCGAAAACAGTAATGAAAGTAATACAATAGCTATAAAAGATATCGCTGCTTCAATAGAAAAGCTTGATAATACTGGAATATGCGAAAACAGTACCACCAATATTTTTACAGAAATTGCCGCACAACCAACTCTAAGTACTGCTGATAGTACAGATAAAGCCAATACCTTGTCTTCTACTGAAATGAAATCATGTTTTGATAATGGGTCTAGCAAAGAAAATACTGCAGACAAAAAAGAAAAACCATCAATGCAGCAAAGACAAGCAATCCTGGCTGGTGTTGTTGGTGCGGTATTATTGGTAAGTTGTATTGCATCTTATCTACTGATTGAATATTCCAAAGCACACGTTATAGCAGTAATTGGAGGGATTGTTGGGTTGGTTTGTGTAAGCTTTGCACTGTATAATATCACAAATCCCAATACCAAGCTCGAGAAAATGGAAGACATAGAACAACTGGATTCACAAAATCTTAAAAACTAGTGGTATGCTTGAAAGGCCATAAATGTCAAGTAATCTTTCAAATTAGATAGCTTATTTAGAGTATCTCTTAAGCTATTAACTTAACATCAACATCTGTCCTTACTATATACAACGGCTTACCGTTTCTTCGAAACTTGGGGCTCTTCTTATTTCTTCACGCTCTACCCAAGAACTCTTTTTTTGTTTGGCCATTAGATTGACTCATAGCCTCAGAACGCATCAATTTTCCAGACCTTTCAAAATATCCCTGTTCAATAGCATCGTAGACCAGATACCCACCAAGCGAGCAATTCTCACCTAATTCTTCTTTACAATTTTTTGAATTTTTCCAGTATTTCCTTTTTATTACTCACTTCTACTATTATTTTATCTTTATCTTGTTTGTCAGGGTACAAATTAACTTCTAACTCTCCTAAACTAGTAGAGAAAGTTAATACTATATCGCTACCATCTGCAAGATCAGTATAATACCTTATGCCTTTTTTGCGTTATAATCTCTACCTCGCTTTTACCGATCTTTATTATATCTCTTCCGTATTCTATTTCTCCTTGAGTTAGTCCTAAACTCCTTGCTCCATCTGTAATCTTCGCAACATCTATTTTACTGTCCTCTGAGTATTCTAAGTAAAAAGTAGAATTATCCATTTTTGCATCTTTTACCTCACCATTAGCTGCATTTTTAGCAATTTCATAAACTCTAAAGTATTATTGACATACTCTTCATAAGCTTTTTTCATATTAGTTTTGTGATCTTTAAATTCTGATTCCAGTGTATTGATTACATCTATACTACTCGAATTATGCAACACTGCTCCTTTTGATACTAATTTACATACTATATCACTGGCAACCTTAGGATTCTTTCCTAGCTCACTAATTCTTGCTATTATACAATCTAATAAATTATATTTACGTCCCCATTTCCCAATAGTTTCATCTGGAGAAATTTGTTGAGAAAAATTAAATCTTACCCCAGACTTTATAGCTTCGTCTACAACCTTTTCTAGTTGATCGATATCTTGAGCTTGAGATACTTTACCAAAAATTTCACGTAGCTTTCTCTGCTGACTTGGGATTAAATTACTCCATAAACTCCTAGATTTAGGTGAATAACTTTCGACAGGACCTTTTAAGATAGTTGTTGCTCCTGCTTCTGAAAGTAAATTTTCTACTTCAGTAGCAGCTTGAGAGCTACCAAAATAATTTGCAGCATGTAGCAGCACTTTTACTTCTACTTCACCCAGAGTATTTAAAACCACTTCTAAATCTTGATTACCCTTGTATTTATGAAGAAACTCCTTTAGACCTTTAGTGAGTTTAACAATATAATCTGAGCTGTCTTTGTGTTTATAAACCACATTATATAACTCTTCTTTCAACCTTTTTTTGATTATTAGTGCAAAGGTACTCTGCAACATCATCATCGTAGCTATCATCATCAATCGCAACTTGTAGCGGGTTTTTCCTTGCTTGTCAAGTATATCACGCTTAGCTCCTTTCTCCACAAGTAATTCTATAGCTTCACCACAACTAATACCAGCAGCATAATGCAAAGCTGCTCTCCCTTCAATATCCTGTATATCAGGATGAACTCCTGCTTCTATGAGAGAAACTATACTATCATATCCAGTAACAGCATAATGTAAGGGTGTCTGCCCTCTATCATTCTTTTATACTAGGATCAGCTCCTGCTTTTAAGAGTAAATCCACAGTACGATCACATCCTTCATCCGGAGACATACTCGATACTGCATGCAATATTGTAAATCCAGATTCTCCTCTTTTACAGTTAAGAACAGTTGTTAGATCTTCACTTTTCCCATTTTTTTCTAAAAATTTTTTAAGTCTTGCAACATAAACATCCTCCTCACCAGAATAGGCACTAAGAATATTTAATAGCTCTATATTTAACTTCCTCTGATTTTCTGTTAAATCGGATTAACAAACCACATATGTATTAAATTATCGAGTGAGTCTTCAACGGTATTGATTAAACAATGACCAGAGAGTGAATAGAAATGTTCTCTAACCAACTCATACATACCATCCACTTGCTCTTTCTCTAGCTTTTTTGGCAACCCTTCCGATGTTTCATTTATTTCTGGATTTGTTTTCGTATTAGAAACCTGCTCAGGCTTTGAAATACCTCTAGTTAAACATACCTACCCCCAGTTTACAAAGATATTATGTATAACAAGTAGCCACAAATAAAAACTAATGCAAGAATAATTTTTCTAACTTTGTTATTTTTTTAGAGAGCTGTGTTTTCTCTCCTTCTATACCCATTTTAACTTCACCGACATTGACCTCTGAGCCTGCTATGCTTCTCTTCTTAATTAGCTATGCTGCTAGATTAACGAAATTGAGAACTTCCACCTATTTTAGTAACACTATCATCAGAATGCAAGAGTCCAGTGACTGGCTACGCGATATTGGCGGTACTTCATCCAACTTACTACTTGGACCTGGCCGATCATTATTACTGCCACCGGAGCTTGATAGCCTACTACGTGATATCGGCTGTGTGTTTGGATCATATTGCTGATCAAATTGAGTACCAGAAGCTTGAGCACCCTGTTGTTGACCAGTACTTGCTTCTTGCGAACCTTTTATAGCTTCTTTCATAAGTTCTATGAATTGAGCTTTCATTTTTTCAATTTCTCTTTCTCTGTTTTGTCTTTCTTCTTTTAACTTTTCTTCTAACTTTTCTTCCATTTCTCTTTTTCTGTTTTGGCTTCCTTCTCTTAACTTTTCCTCCATTTCTTTTGCCATACTTTGGCTTCCTTCTCTTAACTTTTCCTCCATTTCTTTTGCCATACTTTGGCTTCCTTCTCTTAACTTTTCCTCCATTTCTTTTGCCATGCTTTGGTTTCCTTCTTCTAATTCTTTTATTGCAGCTTCGTCTTGTTTTGCTATTCTCCTCAGATCTTCTCTTATTCTGTTTTGATCTTCTTCTATTTTCTGATACTCCTTCCTATTTCCTGCATATTAGATTTAAATCTTTCTAAAATCTCTTCCATATCTTTTTTAAATTGCTCTACTTTGTCGTAAGTTGCAAAAAAACTTCTTTTAGGTTGAAATTTTTTCTCTAAATGCTCTTTATATGTTCTAATCATTTGAGTAAGCAGTACTTCGGCTGCTTTTTTATTTATTTTTATGTCAATATTTAATTCATCTTTTAAGATTTTGACCACATTCTTACTACTTTCTCATCGCTACAACAGTAGTATTTTACTAAGCAATGTAGTAACCTATAACATGATGCGCTGTCTGCAATTCTTCCTGCTATATCTACAACTTCCTGATCAGAAATTCCAACTTCACCTTCCTCTTCAACTGAAGGATTTTGCCAAAAATTATTCCATTTCTCACCAACCCAACCCAATCCACTACTAACCAAATTTTTCTGTTTTTTCTGTTTGCTCACAATTTTATTACATACAGAAATAACATCTATATACTCTATGAATGGTAAAATAAAATCCCTATCTGCATCTTTACGATTATTAATATAATCAGAACTGTATTTTTGCTGATTCTTTTTAGAAAACTTTTCTAACTCTACTAACATTTTCAGTTGTTCCGCATTTTTTTTAGCATTTTATCTACCGAGGATTTTATACAACTAAGATCATTATCTTCCTGACATTCTTTTTGTAATGAACTCAGTGCATCAACTAACTTACTATAGCCAGATAAATATTTTTTAAAGTAAATTAAAGCTTGCCTCCTTTCCTGTGCAAAATTACTTCCATCATTAGAGAGAAAGTTTTGTATACTAGATTGGCCTAGTTTTAAAAACTCATTTAAGTTCGGTATTATTTCTTCATGTTTTATTCTTGATAGCCAGCATAACTCTATCAACACTTTGTTATTTATACTCCTTAGTCGCTCTTCATTACTCAATATACTAACTTCCACTTTAGAACAAGTGCTGTATTTAAAATCTTGATTACTCAAAAAATTATTATTAATAAAATTGCTGTGAAGCATTTTTAAAACTTTCCATACCAAATTCACTCCTTGTTGCATTTCTGTTGCTCTAGTTACGTCTTCACTAGACCCACCTTTTTTTTGTATTTGATCAGGGTGATATTTTCTAGATAATTTTTTAAACTTATCATTGACTTCTTGATTAAAGTATTTTTCATGTATGTTCTGCTTTTTTTCTCCTTTCTTTTTACTATCTCTAGATCATTGTCAAGATTTTCCAATAAATTAGGCAAATTAAGTAGTTTTAACGCATCTCCTAGGGTAGCATCGCTTAGTATACAGCTATCAAATCTTCTTGATCCTAGGCTTAAAAAATCGAGCGCAATGTTATAACCTACCAATGCACCACCTGGAACTATGTTACCTACATGTTCTAAATTTCCACTACCCTGTGATGCTCCTTTCTCCTTCTCTAAATTCATAGTAGTCTCTCACTGCTTCTTGATACTCCATTTTCTTTTCCATAACTTATATTTGCATTAGGCATACTATCCCCCCTCGTATAATAAGAAATTAAATCATCTCTCTTTAAAGCTCGACGATGAATTAAAATCGAAGTGAACAAACTAAAGATTATCTTCCAGAAGAAAGAATATTTTTTATAATTTCTTGCTCTCTGAAGTTGTTTTTCATCCAGCTCAATGTCTTTCATCTTTTTGCTCCATGGCCACCACCAATGAATCTTTTTTTCACCCCAAACTTCCAGAAGTTCAACACACTGCTCTTCTATCTTTTCACTTTTGTTAGATTTACTGCTAAAGAGCTCTTTAGCATCAAACCCTTTCTCCTTACATAAAACTTCAAGCATGGTAGAGCCGAAACTCCACCATAATACTTGATACTTTCTACTTTTCTGCAAAAAGTTAATAGCCTTTTCCTGCCAGATTAACGACATTGTGATCTGCTGATTATTTCAATATCACTATCGTTAGAATGTAAAGAATCCAGTGACTGACTGCGCGATATTGGATGCACTTCACTTAACTTACTACTTGGTTGGTCATTATCACTGCTATCAGAACTTGAAAGACTTGACGATCTACTACATGATATTGACTGCGCTCCATTTAACTTACTGCTTGGTTGACCATTGGCAACAACTTGAGCACCTGATTCTTGTTGTTGATCATTAGTAGGTTGCTGACCAGACTGAGTATCAGAAACCTGAGCTTTCTGTTGATTAGTTTTATTATTAGCAGCTCTAGCACTCTGTTGTTGACTAGTGCTTGCTTCTTGCGAACCTTTTACAGCTTCTTTCATAAGTTCTATAAATTGAGCTTTCATTTTTTCCATTTCTCTTCTCTGTTTTGTCTTTCTTCTCTTAACTTTTCTTCTAACTTTTCTTCCATTTCTCTTGCCATATTTTGTCTTTCTTCTTTTAAC
>BMAO01017653.1:0-49457 GCA_019973975.1 Trichonephila clavata
GGACTGAATGCTCGCAAAATGAGGTACTATATCCAATAAAATTCAGTTCTTCTACTCTTATTGTTTTAGTTTCATTATTCCTCAGATTCTGACTCAGTAATATTTTATTATTATTAGAAGCTTCTTTCCTGATGAACTTTGAGCTCTTTCCTTGCTCAATTTTTTCCATCCTTTTTTTCTCGGTATTCCATATCTTTTTGTTTTATAAGTTTCCTGAAACTTCCTTTACCTCTTATATTTTCCTATTTGTCTTTGAGTCCCCGACGAACTACTCAAAGATTTTCACCAATCAAAAATTCGAATATGACTTGGAGGCTTAAATAGAATATTTTAAAACAAGTCATTCTTTTCATTATTTTTTTACCTATAGCAGACGATTTTATTTTTTATATCGAAAACTTTACTCTCAGAACCATTTCTAGTCACAGAAGAAAAAGAGGTTTTGTTATTATGGAATAAGACTTTTCTTCTGAAATGAGATATTACACAGCCCACATACAAAAAGGTTTGAAAATTTCATAAGTTAAACTTCAATTTTTTCATGTCATATCTATTTAATGTGTTTTAGGATTTCTAACTCCTTCTTTTGTATGAATTCGCTTTAACGTGAATTATCATTGGTTAAAATTTGTTCTACAACATTCAGGAAAAATATATATGGAATGTAAGGCTCCCTAGCTTGAGTTTCATCCTTGCCTAGCAAATAATAGTTCCCCTAGAAAAAAACATAAATTCTTTTCCGTGGAAAATCTTTTAAATGTTCATAACTGTTAAAGTTTTGCTACTTTTAGAGATTAAAATACTATAAAAAATTTTTGTGGGGAAAAAAAGTATTGATAATTTTTCGAAGTACTGTGAAATAAAGTTTTGCTTAAAATTTTTGTCTTATCAAAAAATGTAATAAATTAGATGTTGCGACCCTACGGTCTCTGGTGAGATTTTGGATAGCGAATAATCATCCATTATTTTAAAATCAACAACTTGATTTTATATATCAATTTACTAACAAGAAATGTTATAAACCTAGGGTCATCTTAATTGCAAATAATTATGTAACTTCTCTGCTCGATGATCCAATATAACTGCACCAGACAAGTCACGCTCGGTATTACTGGATATCCCAAGCTCTTTTCAAGAACTCCAAGAACTACAGAGAGTAATTTTTCTAATTTAACTTTAATATCAGCCTAATGACTAACTCTTATACTCTCTTCGCTAGATTTTAAATTGCACTCAAATTTACATAAGTCATGGACTCTCCGCGGGAAGCTTTTATAATCATTCGACAGTTAAAAAATATTTTCCCCAAAAATATTAATGCAAAGTATGGATTTTACCCGTCACATAAAGACAAATCCCTTACGAGAACATTTTATTTGTTTGTTCTTTAGGAATATACAATTTATTATAGCAACAGGTAAAATTAAAATAACAGAAATTGAAAATTGAAAATCGAATTTTTTTGGGACTATTTTATTTAGAGGCTTTATTTTATCTATAGTCATTCTATAATATAGTAAGTTATACACAAATCCAAGATCTGAATTTTTTTTCTTGAATATTATGTAAAAATTTGACCTACAAACATTTTATTGATAACAACATAAAAATTTATTAGAAAGTAAAGGATAGGTATAATATACAGTATAAGAATAATTTAATGGTATTTGTGAGGGGGCAGTCGCATCAATGAACAGAAAGTTATGTTATTGTAAATTCGCTTTTATTCTTCTTATGAAAGAATTTACAATTATAATCAGTTTTACATCTCCAAGCAGATTAGTACTTTGTCATTTTTCAGACATCGTAAAAAATCTTACTTCTTAAAATCTGAAATAATTTATTTTAATAAGCAAATTATAATAAGCCAAGAATACACTCCTTCCTCTGAGATGAAAAAAAATTCCTTAAAGAAAAATCTTATTTATACAAAAAGGATGATATATTTTCTAGAATTCAACATTTCAATCCATAATGAAATTACATATTTCCCCTTAAATCTTCAAAAGCAGAATGAGAGAATATTTTTCGTTTCTTAAAAATCTCCATTTCAACATATTACCAGAACTAAATAATAAATATTCGTACTAAGAAACATTATAATTATAAGAACAAATTTCTTTGGAAAAGAAAGAAAAACATTAATCTAATTGAAAATGGAATACAAAATAATATATATATATATATATAATATATATATATATATATAATTTCTTAAGAATCTTTGTCAAACATGTCAAAATATTTTGAATATTCTCATAAATATTTCATTACATTTGCAGCTGTCTTGCTTTACAAATATTTCCAAGTCAAAAAGATTTAAGAGCAAAATAAAAATAAAAAATATGCTGATTTATCCATATTGTCATCGTATGCAAAAACCTGCATATTTTGAGGAGATAAAAGGTATTCCTCATTTGGGATAAGATTCTCTAACAGATTTCAAATCTAGTTTTAATCGCATAAAAATGTTTAACTTCATAATTTATCATTAACTAGTTAACAGTAATTAACGAGTATATCGTCATGGAGAAGTTGCAGGATTTTGTGTCATGGCGAGTGTACTTGGTATGCATAAAAAGTAGTGACCATTGCCTATTTTAATTGTAATTTTCGAGAAAAACAAAACATATTCTTAAATTTTATGATTTTTAGAATCGGGCTTCGAACTTGAACTGAATCAAAAACCGGAATGGAAAAAAAAAACGTTATTTTGGTCGAAGTGAAAACCGGAACTGAACCGAATAAAAATATCGGTTTATTATGGTTCGATATATCTTCAGTCATTTTGCTACGATAGCCTACCAAGGCCGTTGGTAGCCTAGTGGTTAGAGGGGGCCTGAAGAGGGAGACCGAAGGGCCTGATTTCGATGCCCGATGTCACCAAACACCCTCGGAGTACATGCTCGTTAAATTAGTGGGTTCGAAAGTTTTGTGGGTGATTGTAGCTGAAACCACGAGTGCCGGGGACTGGAGAATATTTCCATGCCTATAAATTTTGGAGGTGGAGATAGGTGGTGTCACCATCTATCGTTAAGAAGTCCAACCTGTGTGTGTGTGTGTTTCACAGGCTCTGGCAACTTTTATTCCTTCCCTCCGGGAAGGACTCGACATCAACAACAAGTAACTTATTAATGTTTTTTAATTTAACGTCAACCATATAATTATCATCACTGCATGTACATTCCTTCTTAATTTCTTGTTTTGATGTTTACTTATAAATTTCTGCTTCAGTTTCGCATGAAACTACTTGTAGAAAGCAGATAAAATTCAGTTGAAAGAACTAGAAGTATTGATGATTCAAGATAAGAATATGCATAAAATAAAATTATTCATTTGGAACTAAACCAAAAACCACTCTTTTTGGCGGAAGGAAAATTGGAACTAAGCATATATATATATATATATATAGTTGAACACAGAAACGAAAAACAATTTTGGGTTCGAAGCCCTGTTTAGAATACTTTGAGGCCAGGCAGGAGTAAAAAAAAAAATTAAGATACATGCACCAGCTGAAGCCCAGCACCAGCTGCTCCTGTACTCACCAGCTGTGAAGCAGCGTTTAAGTTCACATAACAAATTTATTTATGAGTGGTGATAATTTTTTTTAGATGTTAGCTTAAAAGGGGCAAAGGCAAAAATCAGAAACCTGATTTATAATAGGGCTCCTTCAGGAGTAGTCAGCCATAAGACAAATGTGTGACGCTGACCAGGTGCTGAGTCGATTGATAGCTGCTGGCCTTAAGTTACTTAGTGCGTAGGTACCTAAAATAAGCCAGTAACAGCCTCCGTACAGGAGTGATCACTTTTGTCTAGTGGTATGTTACGTACTAACGAATCCGTAGGTCGTGGGTTCTAATCCAGCACATTGGTGACCTTGGCTAAAAAAGAAGAATGCAAACCTTCTGGTGTGTCGTGGAGCCATCTACCCGCAGAAAGAGCGATAAAAAAGTCGTCAGACCCACTTGACGCAGCAACCAAAAGTCGTCAGACTCACTTGACGCAACAGTAACAACTCACACGTTTGCCATAACAACAAATATCTTGTTCGTACGCCTATCCACCGACTCACTGGTGGGGGTATCTAAATAGGCCGGTTATAGCCTCTCCGGACAGGAGGGATCACTTTTGTCTAGTGGTATGTTGCGTGCTTACGAATGCATAGGTCGTGGGTTCTAATCCAGAAAACTTAGGTAGTGAGTGTTGTAAAGTTCAATTATTTGGCGTTAGAAATATGTGATGACATTAGAATAATGGCCCAATGCATTTCTGCCAAAAGAACTGTTATTTTATTGAGGTGAAAAATAGAAGAATGCTTTTTGTAAAAGGATTGTGATCCAATATTTCAACAGCGACACTTAATCTGTGATTGACGAGTATCCTCGGCATTGCTCCGTTTCGGTGACACACATAGTTGCGCCCTTTCAAACTGGGTTGCCACAGTTGACTGGTTAGTAGTAATATGATTATTATCTAAACTAATCTTCTATTAAAAATTTTGATGTCGTCAATTTCAATTGGAAATGGGCACCAATAAAACTTAATAAATAATAAATAAAATACTCTATCAGATGTGTTTATTATTATTTAATGTAAGACCAGAAAATTTTAATTTTCATATCTATATACTTCACTTGAAATCTTCATTTTTTTCAATTCCTAATATTAGTTCAGATTCTCTCTATATTTATATATCCATTTATCTTGTTATAATTTTAAATCCTTAATAAAATGCATTTTAAAGCACTCATTTAAGTTGAAATTTTATATCCACGATTATTTTGGAACACAATACAGTAATTTAATTATAATTAATAAAAATTAATCGACTAAAATTAATTATCGAAGAATTACAAATACAGACATGTTGACATCCTTTTTGGCTACTTAGCGACCATTTTGGCGACTTCTGTCAGAACTTGAAAAGATGTTTTTCTCGCATTTAAAAGTGCTCATTTGAGCTGAAATTTTCTGTGCACTATTGATTTGGGTAACAATACGAAAATTTAATTATAACTAATTAAAATTAATTGACTGAAATTAATTATTTAAAAAATTACAGACACAACCACGTTGGCTTCATTTTTAGCGACATTTAAAACATTTTTTTTCCTTCACGTTTCAAAGCCTTTAGTTGAAATGAATTTTTATATACACTATTGTTTTGGATGATAATACGATACTTTAATGATAGTTAATAAAAATTAATTGCCATTTAATGTGTTGTGATCCTATTATATGCATATACATATTTATAATAATTGTACAAGGGGTGTTCAAATGAAAAGGTACGAAACGACACGGTGAGTACAAATATAGACTTTATTCAAAATATACACCATAGGCCTGAGCACAACGATCCCACTGATGAACAAGCCGCAGGATTCCTTGTTCCCAGAATTCCTGTGGCTGTGACGAGACCCAGTCCTTCACAGTGTCCTTGAGTACGTCGTCCGAGTTGAAGCGCTTTCCTTTCAGGTGTTTCTTCAGTGGACCAAAACGCATGGAAATCGCAGGGTGACATGTCCGGACTGTAGGACGGATGGTCCAACGTCTCCCATTGGAACTTGTCCAGTTCCATTTGTGTGACTCTGGAGACGTGTGGACGCGCGTTATCATGGAGCAGAACCACACCCTCCATGAGCAGCCCCGGTCTTTTGTTCTTGATGGACCTGCGTAGGCGTTGGAGTGTCTCACAGTACACGTCGGAGTTAATGCTTTTTCTGTGCTCGAGTAATTCTGTGCTCGCATCATTTGGACGCCACTTTTTATAAGAGCCTTTGCTCTCTCTTGCGCATGTGGGCACCCGCGCATGATCCGATCCCAGTCAGAGTCTCCAATGGCATCCCGAGATGTCTCGCTACATTCTCCCTTGGCGGAATATGCAAATATTTAACTGTTTCATTTTTATGTCGTTTCGTATCTTTTCATTTGATCACCCCTTGTAACTATTTAATAAAAAGTAAGTAAAATATTTTTTTTTCGTTGATCTATGTAGGAATTGACTTAAAATTTTTTTTTATTTTACTTGTTTATAGTTATGTCGTTCTTTCACTCCAATGCGCAACTGTTGAAAAAGAGATTGTTTGTTATGAAATTATTACTTACAAAAAATATAATAATAACAGAAGGAATTCCATATCTATACGTCATTCTTCACTTTTTTCCTAAATATAAAATCAATTTCGTTTAAGGGTGTAAAATATTGTCCCTTTTGAAAAATTTTGTTATCAAAAAATAAATCTTTCTGACAAAATTCTGAATGCTGTATTTTGAATTATTATGCAAAATAAGAGGAATCTGTCACATGAAGAATCCAATCTAATATAAATGTATTCACATAAATCACATGAATAACGTTCCAGAATATATTTCCTTTCGAATTCATGTCACTTGTAGGATTTGAGAGAATTTTATTTATATTTTTTCTTAAATCTTCCGTCTAATATTCCTTCTTTTTTGTTTTTTCTTTTGGAATATTTAGTTTTTTCCCTTAAAGTATAATTAACAATTACGAATTTTAACGATCCGGAAGATAGAAGATGTTATGTATGAAATGTATCAAACATAAGTGGGGCTAGGCATCAAATATCACCAAATTTTATAGCACAGAAATATATAAAGAATCTTCCTATGTTGGCAATAGAGACATAGTTTACTTTTTAATATTTTACTGGTCGGCGTTTTTCTAAATCTCGTAATAGGTATTTTCAAAGAAAGGAATACTACGGTATGGACATTCAATTGTTGAACTACAGTCTTGTTGAAACGAGATTTGAAAAATGGAATTCTGCCAAACACTGAGGGTTACAATAATAAAAGCTGCAATACATTAAATTAAAATGAAAATGAAATTTAGTAGATTAAACGTTTTGAAAAAAAATCAGTTCAAATTATTCTATTCTTTCTGTGATTTAAAAAAATACTTTTAATTGGATGACATTTTACTTCTCTTAATCTCGATGTTCCTTTGTCTATGGAATGCTTGTTTTGTATTTTTTCTTAATATCCGTATAGAGAGCACGAATCATGGTTGTCTCTCTTTAAAAAGTTTTCCAAAAAACATCCTTCTAATAAGAGATTTTTTATTTGAAACTGATCTAAGAAACTTTGCAAATAGATATTTAAACAAAATGTATTTTTAGTAAAACTAGTGAAAAAATAAATTTTGTGTAATTTTTTTGTAGAAATATAGATGATTCTTTGAGATAACTTCCAATGCCATAAAGTCAACAGACCAAGCAAAAAAAAATCAGAATTGCTCTTTTTTCACCATTGTATTTACAGACCTCAACTTGAGACGAATAACAGAATTAAAACTCTCTGTTTGAAAGAGCATAAACTAAATATAATTACGTGGAAAAAATACGAATTGCAACTTCCATTTAAAGGCAAACCCAAACTCGATAGACATATTCTTTAGTACGTGTTTCCTAGATGAAACATTTCCGAATCGGCTCCCCTTGCTCTCCAAATATTACTCTTCCTGATTTTTTTTCTTTTAGGAGAGAATCTTTGCCACACCAACTGCTGACGTCGAAAAACTGAGAACTATTATACAAGCTTCTAAGTGTACCGTAACAGAAGGTATGTTAAAGAACACTTGATGAGAACTAGAATACCACCTATAGACATTCTCCGAGCTACTAAAGGGGCACAAGTTTAAGTTTAATGAAGTAAATGGTCTTATAAAAAATTCACAACAGTTCTAATAATATATTCAAACAAACATGTGAATAATTACAATATTTTGAACGTAATAAATATTTATAATCGGGGCAAGACTTTTGGTTTAACTTGTATTACTATCAACACCAGCAACTGTATAAGCAAATTGCAAAATTGGCTACACATGACCTTAAACTAAATCTTTTCCGCAAGTTCCTCTTGGAGTTAAATCTTTCTACTCACCTCTCGACTATAAAAAAGAAGCTTTTAAACGGAAACTAGAAGATTCAATTTCTTCCTGCTTTTTATATATTTAATCTGGACAAAAGAACGCATGCGCTGGCACAAGAGAGATCTAATTTACGTATATATTTGCTTAAACTTCGAGAAATGAATTTGATCTCATTGCAGGAAGTAAAATCAATAATGTGGAAAAATTATTCAAAGTGTCTGGTTTAAAAAACTGAATCACGATGTTTTAAAAATTATAATTGTACTTTTATTTAGTTACCCCTTTGGGGTATTTAAAATAGTTCTCATGATGAAGAATTAATGTAATTTTTTACTTCAATATTTCAAACTGAACTAATAAAACGCCATTAAGATAAATCCAGATTCTTTTGAGTAAAAATTTCTTCTAATAATAGTTAGCATAATTTTGCAGTAAACTATACATCCTGAGTTATTATTCTTGCTCAAGGATTTAACCCATTAAAGTTCGAAGAAATTTCAATAATTACAATTTACTCACCAATATTAAAAACTCTATCATTTCCAACACCCACAAATAAACAAAAGAGTTTAAACCAACTTAAAAAAATCCATATTAATTTATCGCAGTATTAACAGATGACATATTTTTTAACCAGAAACTGAATAATTGTCAATTTTATGTTGTAAAACAAGTACTGTTAAAACCCCGATTCATCATCCCTTGGTAATGATAACTAATACAAGGAAATGATTGTTTTCTCCCGCCCCCCTCCCTTTTTGTTTCAAGTGTTTACATTTACCATATCTGATATACCCTTGGAACCTGATAGCTGGCTCTATATCCAGCTTTGAACCAATTAAAAATTGGTAATAATATATTTATAGCTAATTAAAGTTTGTATGTTAATTTTGATGAAAGTTATTATTTGATCTGAATTAATTGATTTGAAACATTTTACAAACTTGCAAGAAACCGCATTGTTTTCATTAAATATTGTACAGTCCCGAAAACTCAGCCTAATATAGACCGAAGCCGCCCTTCCGGTATAGAGGTTAGTAACACTGACTGCGGTGCCGTAGGGACTGGGTTTGAATCCCGGAGAAGGCATGGATGTTTGTGTTGTAATTCTTCCTTCTTTCCTTTGTTTTGTAAGCCCTTGTGTGATATATTGTGTGGTACACGGGGTTTGTAAATGTTCTCAATAATAATATAGACTGAAGGGGGCCAAGTTTGTGAAAATGCTAGGTTATCGAAGATGGGATTTAAAAAGAATAAGGTATAGAATGTATTGTTTACTTGGTAATGCAAAATAATATAAACTACCCAAATTCTCTTAATTCCTTGCACACCAGACTGCGCTTTCTAGTGGTCCCAGAAATCTGGGATTTCTGGGGATACTGTCCTTGACATTATGACGCACATTTCAATTTTCCTTTTGACTCTGACTAAGTCGCACGTTCGTTCGTGTTTCGCTTCACTTTCATAGGTTTATTTACTATTTTTTTTTTGTATATTTTTACTTCTTCTTACCAATATGGCATCGTTGTTATATTTCAACGAAAATTATATTGGATGAGAATATTTGCCGGAAACCGATGAGTACTCTGATACGGATTAATCTGTTTGTGATGAAGACGATGAAACAATCGAACAAAAATGACATTACACATGTAACTTTAGTGGAAAAGCTTTTTGCTCCAAGAAACATTTCGAGAAATTTCACAAAATTTGTAATTTTAATCCTAATTTTCCTACTTTTCAAATTTTTGTAACCGATTCATCTTGTAACTTGACTTTTGTAGTTTTATACAATCTCAATAACAGAAAATCACCGTTATAATGTTTCATGTGCTTGTTACTGATTGTACATCTAAATAAGCCGTGTATCCACATGAGGTTATAATAAAATTTTGCCCTATGCATAGCATGTATCCACTATTGGTTACTTGTTGCTCAGGAGGTTAAACAAATGAAGGTACGTATTGTACGAAGTTGAAACGCGCTTATATCCCTTCCACCCTGTGACCCAGCTAGAGGTGTGGAAGGAACTAAGTGATCATGCGACATGATGAACTTCAATTATTTTATTTATAACTATAATCAACTCAGACACAATCAACACTTTAAATAAGATAATTCGAATCAGTAATAGAGCAAGAGGGAGATGAGATTTGCGTTTGTGGGAGAATATATTCAATACTGCCTCTCTTCTTTTAACATTACTTTACAGAGCTTACGTATTAATGACTGCACTATTTGTATAACCTTCTAAATATCGACTTAATTTAAAATCACAGTACCTGAACTCTTGCAGCCTTCTAATAACTTTAAGTTGATTTTAACACTTCCAGCTAGCCAATATAATCACTTTCTAAATATCCAAACTTCTGGCCTTCTTACTTTGTTTACGTATACATTTCACTGTCAATTCACTTCATTTCCAATCTATTATCAATTCACTAGCTCTCAAACAAACGAAGAAAGAATATATATATATATATATATATTAAACTTAATTTGCATGTCACGTTTTCTACTTTTCGGAGAAGATTGGTTTACAAATGCTGGGCTCAAAAGAATTCCCAAGAGTGTTAGTGAAAGGACACCTATAGATCCGTCACAAAGTTATAGAGCATTTACTACATGAAAATGAAAGCTTATGAATATATAGTAGGCGGTAATTTATCTGATCAGATACACCTAAGAAAAATACTTTATAATGACCATTAAGCTGTCTACAATGAAAATTAAGTAGCCAATTATGCAAAACCTGGTTACTTTTTTCAAAGAAGCTAGTTATGTCCTGTTGTTTTCCGTTCTCTACTCTACATTTCGCTGTTTCATCACGAAGATAAAAAATGAACAATAAGTTCATTACCGTTGCACCTTGATGTTCAAAATATTCAAGAAAGATCGGTTTCAACACCCTTTAATTATCCATTGTTTGGTATTTTAAAAGTTTGTACAGTGTGCTCACCATTAATGTTTTCCTCATTTTTTGGCATTTTTTCATTAACTGTCCCAGCAGCACAATAATTTCTGCATCGAACATAATGTCTTGCTCGGTATCGTTCTGGAATGAGTCTATATAGGAGGATCTTTCAATTTGCAAGATGATGGACCCGCACGCGTGAATTATGCGGACTACCGGATAGTCGAGTTCAGAATTTTCGGTACGGTACTGTACTGTATAGGACTGATGTCTTCAGCACGCACCCAACTCTTTTTTTACACAATAGGCCCGCTCCTTGGGAAACCCTGCAAAAAAATCGTCTGAAAAAGTACATGTGACTTATGGTAAATTTGAGGATATGTTCCACAATTTTAAAAAATCGTGTTAGATGAAAAATCTTTAAAAATTTCCTAAGCAACCGAGCAAAAAAAGTAATAATGAAATCCATGTTACATATTTATAAAACAAAAACAATGAATTTTTCTTACAAAAAAATTAAAATTCGTGTACAGCAAAAATTCAGTCTATAAGTACATACAACATATGAAAAAGCAAATTGGAATTGAAACAAACTATTCGTCGCTATCTTGATAACAATAGTGCGCGTTTATTGCGAACTGGATTAAAAGTTCTATCACACACACACACACACACATACACACACACCAGTAGGTGTGTCAGATATGTCTAACACAACTGGTGGTTTTAATTTAAATGGCGTTCGTTATTAACCTCTCTTGGGGCTTTTTGTTGTTGCAACGTCTTATTAGCGGCAGTCTTTTTGGTTTCTCAAATTGATTTTAGGATTCTTGATATCCTGCTAAACAAAAATTAGGATAACGTTGAAAAATTAATGCACGCTCTATGTCAGGATAGTAAGTAGTAAACTTTTGCTCCATATTTGTAGCCCAGGGACGTCTTAAGGCATGGGCCAACTGGGCCTGGGCCCATTTGGCCCATGGTCATTTCGCTCTCGACTCAGTCTTAATATGATCATGATCAGGATAGTTTTAATGGTCCAAATATTATTCTCGTACATATTCTCCAAAAAACAGCGAATTTTAAACTGCATGTCAACTGGCAAATGTAGCACGACTATATTATTATGGGATGACCATTGTTCATGTCTAGACTTAAGCCTTATACCATAATTAATCATTCAACTCATTTCATCGGAATGCGGCCATCGGTCATGTCGGTTTGTGAGAGTGTGAGTTGTGCACATTTATTATTTTCAAACTACCCTTTGCACGAGTATTTGGCAATACATACTATATACTGTCTACTTTTAAAGATCATAGGTAGGGCTTACTTTTGCATAAGGGCCCAGGGCCTCAAAAGTCTTCAGACGTCCCTGATCAAGCCCTCCCTTATTAAATCAGCTGTTAATAACTGAACTTCACTTTCGACTTCACCGGTATCTACTTCTTTACTATCATATAAAATGTCATAAACTTATTCAAATTGTCCTCATCCAAAGGACACGAGTCCCCATTATTTTTTAGGAATTCATGCTAGAACAAAAATTTCGTGTAAAAAAATTCATAAATTTCTTTATCGTATTATTTCAAAATTGAGTAAAAAAAGAGTTGAGTGTATGTGCAAAAAAATAATTTAACGGTTTCCCATACAAAGCCAAATATTTCACAGACATTCACAGAACCAACCTACAGACCGCATGACAAATATCTAACGGACATGCAGAAGAATATATTGTATTGTAGCTTCACTCAAACTATATGCAATCACTTCATGTGCCCTATTTTTCTCTATAACTTACACTTCAATTTTCACGATTGAAGTTGCGTATTTTCTGTATTTATCACTTCAAAAGATTGTTTGTAATGTAACGTCAAAAAATCGAAAATCCTCATATCACACCAAACAATTCTCAAGAATTATCTTCAAATCTACATATTCTATCAAATTCTGAGATGAAATATTTTTGATTATGATTTGTTTTTAAAACAGTACTGTAATATTTTTTTACTGGGAAAAAAAACCTCTTCGGTGCAATTTGAATTGGAACACTAATTCACTCTCGTATCTTATATTTGTTTTTTTCCCTCATTTTACGAAGAAACTGTCTGCGGAGAGTTATGAATAGAATTGATCTCAGAAAACAATGCTATTTTTCATTCCCATTCGGAGAGAAATTTTATGGCGTTTGCTTAATACAATCACATTTTCCATCTACAAAAATCACCTTGACTGGGTGGAAAATTTTTAAAAAGAAGTAGATTGACATCCGGGAAGAATACGTTTGAAAAAAAAGTTACGTTTGGGTATTTGAAGTGTTTGAAAAAATATTTTATAGAGTTCTCTCTCTCTCTCTCTCTCCTTTTTTCCCTTTTGCTTATTTTCCATCAAATATACATTTTTCTGCAAACGAATTATGTTTTCAATTGCCGTGTCGCTTAGTCCCATTTTTTAATGTGCACATTGAGTGAACTATCAGAATAATTTATCACCTTCCGGGGTCATTTTATTTCTAAGTTGTGTATCAAAAAATGTCCACTTTTTTAAATGCTTTTTTCAAAGATATATATCTTTTAAACATAATGGCCTCATTCGCATACAAAATTTCCTAAAAAATTAATGTAATGAAATGTATTTAAACGAATGAGTAATTTACCTGTAAGATTGGCTTTCTGTATGGCAGAAATCATTAGACTTTGAGGTCGATTCCCACTAAGTTACTTTACTTTTACTTTACTTGGCATTTTTCAATTAATTGAAACCATTAACAGCGCACGTTAAAAAGTTCATGAAACACAAATTTCACAGTGTAAATTTTCCGTGCAAGAGCTACTCTCGGGATGAGCCAGAATGGTACGTTTCGCGTGCTGGAGATTAGCTTCAAAAAAGACGGGAAGAAGTTAATAAACACTAAAGAAGTATTAAATTTAACTCATGATTGCAATCATTTTAAAAAGAGGTGCGGCGTTTTGGTATCTTCCGTTTTCACAATGGGACTTTCCAACCAAAGTAATTGCCCTCCCCGTTATAAGGTGTAATATAAAATATGCTTAATAACTCTATCGTAAAATGTTTTGACACTACTAATATAACTATCTTTTTTTTCTATTTTTATACATTTACTTTTGTGGCTGTAAGTCAGGTAGAAAGTTTATGTATCTATCAGAGACTAAAATTTAATTTCTTTCTAGAAAATGGTTACCTGTCATGCAAAACTTTCACTCAAAGCTTTAGGGGGTTCACCCCTGTTCTTAAAGCATTTTTAGGTATTTTTTTTTTTGACGACCAGTAAAAAGAAAGAGCTTTAAGTTTTTTTTATCATTTATTTATATGTATTTTAAGAGTACGTATAAATGTTTAGTTAAAAATATCTAATAGAAAGTGAATTATAGCGCTCTGAACACATCCATCTCGAAAAAATGGACACTCACTTCTTCCATGATTCGGCTGATTGGCTTGTCTGAAGTAAAAAAATTAACGGTATTTTAATCTATAAGCTTAAATGCACTGAATAGACTATTCTCAATTGAAAATATCAAAAACTGGGCTTTTTTTCAGACAGCTGAAGAAGTTTCGAATTTTATGAGGAGGGGGGGGGGAGTTGTTATGTTTTTGTTATAAAAAATAGAAATATTTTGAATTTTTTAAATGATTGTAGTTTATTAGGTGCGTATATATGTGCTGAGTCTACAATATAAATTTGAAGTCATTCGGTCAAATTGTTCTTGAGATATGATGGAGGAAATTGGGAAAAACGCGTTTAAAAACTTAACTTACGCTCAATCGGCGATACCTGGTGGTGAAGACTAAAACAAGTTTGACGAAACATTAAATAACTATAGATATTTCCCCTTTTAAACCCTTACAAACTTGTCTATACTTATATGAACGTAAATTTGCATAGAAGGGTCATTGGTATCAAGCCGACTTGTAAGCAAAAGACACAGCCTTCGATTGCCCACTCAACAATTGCTTCTTTATAACGACTTAGAATTTTAAAAAAATTACTTTACTGTATTCTAGACATGTTAAGAAAGAAATTTATAGAAAAATATTTTGATTTTTTGAACCCAACAAATAGATGAACTCCATTAAAATTAATATTTCTTTTATTTTAACAATTTACATTTTATAATTTATATTCATATTTCAAAGAAACCTCCATATTTTTCGAGGAAGGGACTGAGGACATCCCTATGGTAATTGATACTTGAACAAATTTGAACAGAACATCAGATTAAAAATCTGAAAATAAAATGTATGAAAAAGGCACCTAGAGAAACGACAAGTTTAGTTTATTTTTGTAGCTTTTTAATTCACTTTTAGAATCTTAAAAAAAAATATCTTTTTCTTTCTCTCTTTTTTTCATTGCACTTAAATACTCTTCTTCCATGGAGAAGGCACATTCCAAAATACCAAAACCTTTCCTTTCTAGGCTTCCAAGAAGTGTTTCGAGAATGAAATGATCGAATAAAAACAAAAAAATAAAGATCATCTTCCAGAAAAAAATAAAACATGAAAAAAGACGTGTTTTAACGTAATATGCTATTTAAGATCCCGGGTCACATTCGAGCTTCTTGATTGGTCAGAATCTTAGAGTAGTACGTCCAGAATCAAGCTGAAAGGATGGAAAAAAAATCGAAGAGAAGGAAAAAAAATCTAGAGAAAGTGAAGAAGAAAAAAAGAATTCCAAAGAAAGAGAAAACGGTCGCGGAGATCCCAAAATTCATCAGGATAGAAGATTCTGTGGGAATTGTTGAAAACATTTCGCAGTTGGAATAAAAAAAGAAAGAACAGAAATAAAATAAAAACTCAAACACAAAGGTAAGAGAGAAGGGGCTGAATAGGGGGAGGGGCTCTTTGCTAAACACTTAGTACTACCCTAACTTTGCTTGCAATCCTCCAGACCAAAGAAACGAAGTGAAGAAAAAAGGGCAGGAGAGCATGTTCGATTTGTAGTGGAAAAACTCGGAAGAAATAGCTCAAGGTCTAATGCAACCAAAAGTAAACACTGATAAGATATATCTTTGTATGTATTCGTAGTATTTTATCCATGGGTTATCAAGTATGCGGTGGCTTTAAAAGAACGTTTTCAAACCTAAACGGTAGTAATAACAAATATATCCCTTTGAAGTAAAAATTCTATCTTTACGTATGTTGTTTAATGCATAAACGATTTTTTTAAAGAAATATTTTTGATGGAAATACTAAAAATAAGTATTGCTGAAAAATAAGCTTTCTGGGATGATTTGAAATAATCCCCTGAAATACCATGTAGCTTTCATGATGGAAAAATATACCATTGTCTAAGTAGAAGTTATTTCGAAATAGTTTACTGGTAAAATTAAAAGAACTTTCTTTACGAGTTACAATTGTTAAAGGTTTATTAAAATATCTGAAAGATCAAAAATAATATTTGGGTTTATACAAACACATGCTGCAGGAAGATTTTAGTGAATTCTGCCACGCAACATTTAAAATGATACAAGTTATTCACTAAATTTTTATTTCAAAATTTTCTTGAAGCATACTATACAATATAGGATATCTACAAATCTGTTGAGCAAAAAGAATGATTTATTGCATTTGTATAATTTACAGGGAAAATATTCAATATTGTTCCAAGATAGAGAAATAGTCATAGATTTTACCATTGTCATAAATGTTCCATGTTGCTTCCTTTCATTACTCTGCAAATGTCCCATAGGTAAATTAGTTCTTGCCATAGATTAGTCAGGATGGTCAAATTAATTACAGCACAGATTCTTGATTTTAGTTCAGGAACAGACTCATGAATTGGCAGAGTGTGCATTTGATCCTTTCCAAACCCCCATGTATTTAAATCCAGCGGTGGAAGATCTGGTGATCGTGCTGGCCATTGAACAACACTTCCACAGCTAATCCAATTTGGTACCTCAGTAGAATTTGACAGATTTTGAGTTACTTCTCACGAATATTTCTCTTACAGCACCAATTGTCTCTTCTGAAACTACAGGTGTGGTTTCACCCTTGATCCGAAAATCAATGATACCATCCCACAATAGTTTATTTTCGAGGTTTTTCTTGTATTCTCAAATACAATTTCTTCATACTTGTACAGCAGAATGAGTTTCCTGAAACCAAAGACAGTGTTTCGCTTTTCCAACACCGTTATTATCGAAATGACCGAAAAAGATTGATTACCTCTAAGTAAAAGATAGCGTCAGTTATGACACTTAACGCCCTCTATAAATAAACTTATGATGTATTACTACTAGTCTGAATTTGACCGGGTTAATTTCATTTAAAATTTCTCAAGTTCTCCGTGTACAAAATTCCCCACAACTAGCTTATAGACACTCTGTATGGAGGTAATGAAATATTATTTAAAGAATTGTAACTTTAAAGGATGCATTAAATTTTATGTACGTAACTGTAAAATGTAAACATTTAAAATCTGAACGTTTGTATATTTTCAATTGTATTATGAATAATGAAACACTATAAAGAAATAATCATGGGTAATTTAGTAAAGTATCAACATTTTAAAAACCTCGTAGAACGAACTTATTCATTGATATTTTTAAGGCATTCGAACACGTTAACATAAACAATTTCGGTCATAAAAACATGTTGTTTTTTTAATTATTGAAAAGAGCAATATCTTTTGGCTTTATAAAACATATTACCGAAGTACAATAAATTATTTAAATTAGGAAAAACTGGAAAAGAGTCTTTTTTTAATCTACCAGATGTGGGCATTTATGTGTTTTAAAATGTATCAAGGTTTATCATATAACTCAAAATATTTTAAGTGTATTTCTATGAAACATTTTAACTAGTATTTGTATTATTTTCCAGATAATTTATTAAAATAATACTTATTGTATGAATATTTTTCGAGTTATGGCTTGTTATTTCAATAATATCCTCGTGAATATTCACATTTCTTATAAGATTTATTCGATCAGCTCTCTAAAAGTTTTTATATTTTAACAAAACATTACAGTTTCAGTACATTTACTAGATAAATGCAATTAGTATTTTTAGTAATTCTTTTATGATATAATTTTTTTACTTTTTTCTCCACATATCCAAAAGATTTTCTTTACTACTAAAATTTCCCTTATAATTGAATTTTTGGAAACTTTAGGTAATTTGTTTTAAATAATGCTGATTAAGTGTTAATACTGATAGGTATTGGTCTCTAAAATCAATTACAAGGTTTTAGTATACTATTTTAAAAAAAACTACTTACTACGTATTTGGATACCTTAAGAAGTTTATATGTAAACAAAAGCTTAGTTAAAAAAAATACAGTCGACTATTTATAATTCGAAGTTGAAGGGACCAATGAAAAACTTTGAATTATCAAAAGTTCGAATTATCAAGAGGTTAGAAAAAAACTCTAAAATACCCGAAGAGAAATTTTTTTCTAACCCATTTCATTTTAAAACTATGTTATAAAACAACAATTGAACATATGTATAAAACTATTTTAAAGTATTTTTAAAAGTACATATTATACAGAATAAATATTATGCAGAATTTAAAAGTCCTGTATTAAAAGAATACCGGAAATAAAATCGTTTTGCACCCAGTTCCCTCAGACACTGTCCCCAACACCATTGGTTCTACAAGGAACGGTCTAGTCCGGCCTATGCTTTATTTGGTGCCACATGCTATAAGTCACAAAAATGAGCTATAAATTGTCATGTCAGTCCGACGTAAAATACACAGTCCTACACATCTCTTCTGCACAATAGGCTATGTGTTAAACGAAAGACATGAACGACGATCTGTTGTCCACTTTAAGAAGGAAAGCAATGAAAGTAGATTTTTGCCTGATGAACCGGAAAACACTTAGAAGGAGTAGCAGACAGATGGGCATCAAAGGGACTACGTTACAGGGGAGACACGTAGAGACAATACAACGCAAAACTTGCAAGCCCCAAACTGTTAGCTATAGAAATGTACATGATAGTGAGTAGTCGAATTGTTAAGAATTTTATAACTTCGAATTATCGTGTGTTGTAGTCTGTCCAGCCACAGATTTTTCTTCGAAATATTGAGTGCACCAAAACGTATTGTTTTAGTTCGAAATATCAAGGGCTTTTCTAGGGACTGGGCATATACTTCGAAATATTGAGTGCACCAAAACGTATTGTTTTAGTTCGAATATCAGTTTCTAATGGCATATTTGAAATATTGATCGTATTGTTTTAGTTCGAAATATCAAGGGCTTTTCTAGGGACTGGGCATATACTTCGAAATATTGAGTGCACCAAAACGTATTGTTTTAGTTCGAAATATCAAGGGATTTTCTAGGGACTGAGCATATACTTCGAATTAGTGAGGGATTCGTATTATTGATGGTTTGATTTAGCGAGAGTCGACTGTATAGGTAATAATCAAGAATAATACTTACTTTTTCGCTTTTTTTTAAATAAAAATAATGATTATTTAAAAAACCGTTTGAAAAGTATATTTTTAAACTAAGTAGTTTTGTAAAAGAGTATTTATTACAAAAACCATGTACATTAAAACTAATATATTGATTTTAAATTTTAGAAATTTCGTATAAAATCTTAATTGATATTACTGTTTTGTATTTGCTTTAATAAAACAGAAAAATGTTCTATGCTAACGATTTATACTGTAAACCAAACATAACTTAATGCAAAATAAATGTAAACATACTTTTACAAAATTACAAAAATGTATTTCGTAGAAATTCTGCAGGGAAAAAAATGCTTATTTTACAAATGATTAATTCGAGGAATTCCCCCTTCCGAAATATTAAAATTTTAACCAAACAAAAATATTTTGTCTGGAAAAGATTTTTTTTACTTGGAAATAATCTTTCATAATGATATGTGTCGTATAAAATATTGAATACATTTTACCTTAAGACGATGCATATTATAACTGGAATATTAAACATTAAAATGATGAATAAATTCATATTAAGAGAGTGCTTTATATACTTATAAACTTCTAAAGAATTTTGAAAGTTTTTAAATCGAAGATAATTTTGAAAATGGCTTATATTTAAATTACAATGATATTTTTTTAATATTATACTCATAGAAGAGAGAGAGAGAGAGAAGTACATCATTCACTAAATGGGTTTGGAGAACTTCCAATTTACTAAATTTTTTATTTAGCTTTATAAATCATTTTAAATTAAACGAAACCAAAAAATAAAAACATTTTTTCAATCAGTGCACTTATGATTCTACTTTTTAAGTAGCAATTTTTTACATGACTGCATGAAAAATGATTCACATAGACAAAATATTGATTCGTATGTTCTATAAATTTTTGGCTTAAAATCTTTTTTTCAATTTTTTACCGACAGAAAGACTTATTCTAAGCTATGCATGAAAGTCTGTTTCTCCTTTAAAATATCAACAAGCAGACTAGATTTTGTTAAAAATTCTTTGCTTCATCACTGTTGCATAAAAGAGAAAATATTTGTGTTGATGAATATTTTTTTTCATCTATTTTGCTGAGTACCTTTGAAAACCTGTAAGCAAAATGAGGGTTCAAAACTTAACTAAATCGATTTTATATACTTTGTAAAAGTACAAACACCATTATTGCTTCTTTAGATAATCCTTTATTAATAAACTACCACTTTACGAACAAAATTATAATTTACAAAAATTGGGCCTTGATAATTAAAAAAGTATGCTTTTTAGTTAAAAAAAACGTTAGATATGTGTATAAAAATATAAATTGAATAACTTATAACTTTTCAGGTTAAATATTATTTGAGGTGAGGAAAAAGAACACAAATATCTTCAGAGAAATAATATTTTCACTAGAATTAGGACTTGAAACTAAAGCCTATAGATTTTGGACAGGGATGGGTTAAGTCGATCGTGATCGACCAGTGAACCGCCAAGACATTTTAGGGTGACAGCCTTTACTAGAGCCTAAAACACGTTTACTAAAGAAACCTATTCATGGAACACTGATGCCTGTTATATTTTAGAATCGTCTTTTTGCAATCTATGCAATTTTTGTTTACTTTAGTAAATGATTCCATAAATTTCTAAGCGATACGTGTACTTTCATAATCCTTTACACGTTCACTGCCCCTGTAGGGGAAGAAACGATCAATGTGATGCCAGCCGTACATATGAGTTTTGCCCCACACACCAAATGAAGGAGAGAATAAATGTTAATGATCGGCTCTTCCAGCGAAAGCACGGAATTGGCTGTTGAGTCATCATCTCACACCCCGCTCTTCTACGGGATTGGGTTCTCGGGTTGATGTCATGCAATCGGCAGCGGACAAATGTAAGAACAGACGTCTGTTTCTGATTTGTTGGTTTCGTCTGTAGTCCCTCGTTCAAGCATTCAACTTGACAATTTTGTATTACTTGCGCTTTTGTAGTAAAAATAGTAATTTGTCATATTTTAACATAGGGGTGCAATTTCGAAAACAAGTGTTAACGAGAAAACATATAATTTTAATACAGAATGGCCACATCTACACCACTAAGGGGAACTTAAAAACGTAAGAAGTAGCCAGTTCCCTTGAGAGGTCCTCTCACCTCTGATTTGGAAGCATGTGACTTTTATACCCAGATCCGATAGATTAATAAATTTAACAGTTATTTAATGCCTAGTTGTGACGGATCTATACGCGACCTTCAACTATTTACTTTTGGATATTCTTTTGGGGCAGCAATTTTTACCAATCTTTTCCTGAAAGAAGAAACCGTTATATGTAAATTAAGTTTAATATACATATTCTCTCTTCGGGTGTTTGAGAATTAGTGAATTGTGAGTAGATGAGAAGTGAAGTGAAAAATGAATATTAAGCGAATTGGCATTGAAGTGTATTCGTAAACAAAAAGTAGGGAAGCCAGAAGTTTAGATAACAAGAAAGTGATGCGATTAGCTAACCAGAAGTGTTAAAGTCAACTTGAATTAAATAGAAGACTGCATGAGATCAGGTACTGTGACCTTAAATTAAGTTGATTGTTTAGTGTGTTAAAATAATAGTGCGGTCATTAAATACGTAAGCTCTGAGTAAAGTAATATTAAAGGAAGAGCGGCAGTATTGAATATATTCTCCCCAAACGTGAATCTCGTCTCTCCCTCTCGCTCTATTACTGATTTGAACTATCTTATTTATAGCGGTATTTGTGTTAGGGTTATACATAGTGACAAATAAACTAATTGGAATTCATCATGTCGTATGATCCTTTAGTTCCTTCCACACCTTTAGTTGGGTCACAGGGTAGAAGAGATGTAAACGCGTTTCATAGTGTTAGGAAGATTTGAATACTATTAGCAATATGGCTATGGACTTCTCAAGTTCAGATTTTTAAAATGTTATCATCTATTGTGTGAAGTTAATTTTCCTTAGGTACCAATTTCACTTGCAAAGACATAGGAAACCAATCTACTTTTTCGATATCTGGGAGAAACATCCAATTGAATGGGAAAGAGACCGAAGCTAAGCCATTCTGTGAATCCTATTACTAAAAACATTTCAAATATTATTTCCGTTTTCTAATAATTTTTTTCTCTCTTGTATCTCTTCTACTACTTAAAAGGATTTTGCAAACACACGCAATCTAAGAATTAATCCAATTATATATTCTTTTCGATCAAAAACCAACATACTGGATACAAACTGTAATCATCATAACATCTTTCAAATAAAAATATTTATGCAGATTCTTAATCAAATCTTGAACTTAATAAACACAGAGGCAAACAATTAAACAATATTAAATAAAAATATTTTTGACCACTGGAAATTATTAAACCTAAATCAAATATTTCCAATCCCGATAAATATCCATTAAAAGAAAATATGTTTAGGAATAATAAGGTTGTGTGTGTGTGTGTGTGTGTGTCTAATTCGAGTTTATCTACAGGAAAACTAAAATTATTTAAGTTAAATTAATTAATTATTTAAATTGAATGAATTTGGTAAGTATTCTATTTTTCACTTTCACTCTAACGAACAAAACTACTCGAATCTCTTGCGAATTTAACCCGCTGCACACAGGGGATAGTATTTTCAAATTTTTGTTGTTTCAAACTTTTAATATATTTTCTAGGAAAATATTAATTTAATAACAATTTTAAGCTTTAATTAGTTTTGAAAGGCAACAATTCAAGGACCAAAAATATAACTAACAACAATTGTTTACTCATATTTAATTCCTGACAATTTTTTTAGATGTTTATAAAATTCTTTAACTATTTTTTAAATATTATGCTCTAGTTAATTTTTTAAACACTTTTGACTAAGATAAACAAAATAAATACAATAAAATGAGTTTAATTTTTTCTCGTGTCGATCATTATTTTAATTTATTCATTAAGTATATTAAATTATTATATTTATTTAAATTTTTATATTCGAAAAACTCCCTTTTTCTTTGTATTATTAATTCATTTAATATGCACTTATTAATATGAAATTTTAGCAATGACAATGTGTGCAAATAAACACTGCATGTTTCCCTAAGAATATTTAGCGTCCTTAATATATTCTGCTTACAATCATTTTTTTATAAGAACAGTATATATTTCCAAATACAAGCTTACATAACATTAAAATGAATTCATTTATGTATTAATTTTGTTTAATGTTTAATAATTTTTTGTATCAACTGCGCATGACTTTAATTACTTGTTAAAAAAACTGTTATTTAGTTATTTTTTTTTAATTTAATGCTTGTTTAATCTTTACTAATTGTTTCCTTTATCCCTAATTACCCCTTTAAACCCAAATAATAACTAATTTATTTTATTAACGAAAATTCACAAATATGCAAATTAAAAACCATTTCTATTTTTCCTCTTTTCAAAACAAGAGAATTCCTCTTTCAAAAGAATATTTTATTTTCAATAAAACCACATCTGCGTTAAGACAAGCATCTCAACCTACTTCTCCTATTTTAAAAAAACTGAGAAAGATTACTTCTAAATCAATTTATTTTGATGAAAATCACAATTTTTTTTATCCTGCAAGGCTTGATGAAGGGATTGAATGTAAATCAATGTTACTTTTTTTATCCAAATAAAAAAAATTTCCACTATCTTTTTTTAAATTTTACGCTTAATTACCTGTTGTCCTAAGCTTCAATAAAAAAATATTATCATCATTTTTTCCCCTCCTTTTCCGCTGAAGTAAAAAAAGAAATACAACCTGGGTTTTTTTTTTCATTTTTTTATCATATTCCTCACAGTTACATAAGATTTGATATCTGTGAGACTGAAATTAAGCAAACTAAATTGAACGAAAAAATTGCCTTTATATATATACACCGAAGAGCCAAAATATTACAAACACTTACTCAATAAATAACACGTGGCACCACTTTCTGCCTGGAAAAGAACTCCAAATCACCTTGGCAGTGAAGCCACAAGTTCTTGGTTGATGATGGAGACAGGTTGTACCAATTGTCTAAAAAATTATCACGTAAAGTCGAGATATTTCGACTTGAAAATGTTTTATCCCCGAGTTACCTATCTATAAAAACCCAAATGTGCTCTATCAGATTATGATCCACCGAGTTTGGGTGACCAGGACAGTAGTTGGAATTCATGTTTATGCTCCTCAAACCATTCTAACACAATTCTAGCCTTTTGACATGAGACATTGTACCGCCGGAAGACTCCATTTCCAGTTGGGAAACCAGGCGTTATATAAGGATGAAACTCATCAGCAATTATGCTCAAATAATCTATAACTTTTACGGTCCTTTCTACCAGAACTAAGGGTACCAGAGTCACCCTTGAGAACGTTCTCCAAAGCATAATACCACTATCACCAGTCTGTGTACAAGGACGGAACAACTGTTCGATTGTGGAAGACGGCGCATTCTGAAACAACCATTGACTTGATGAATGAAAAAAATCGGGATTCACCCAACCAGGAAACTTTCCCCCTTATTTATAGTCAAGTCTCAATGCTTTTGAGCCCACTCTAGTACTAATTGACAATGATGCTTGGTCAACTGATGTCCAAGAGTGGTACGTCAGCTGATCAGTCCCATATCCGGCAGGGACCGCGGAACTGTATATTTCGAAACACTTATTCTTGGACCTGCATTGTTCTGGGCCATCAGCTAAACCACTGTCTGGCGCTAATTTTGCTTTACCAATCGAATCAATTTTCAACGCCCTTTTTTGTTTGGGGACTCGTGGACGTCCAACAGCTAGGTGTTTACTTGCTGTTTTATCAGTCATTTAACCACTTTGCATTAATACTAAAAATAGCAGATCACGAACGGCCTACCACTAGTCTAAAATTAATTTTTTTTCTCAAAAAAAAAAGAAAAAAGTAATTATAAAATCGTGCAAAGTTATTGTTAAAGTCAAATTAAAACACTAAAACTGCAAGTTTAAATTTACGAAACAAAAAAAAAAGGAAAAGCTAGTTAAATTTCTCAGAAACACTTTTAAATAATTAACAATATTTATCAGTTTTTGCAAAAAAACAGGTGGAAAAAACAATTACATCATTGGTAGCTTATTTAAGGAAACTGTACTTCGGTGTTTGAGCAAGAAAACGCAAATTGTAGAATTACATTAACCTTCGGATTTATTGCAGCGGATATTAATTGAGATTGGAACGTTTGAATTCATAAATAACGACCTGAATGTCCTTTTCCAAAATCTTTTAACGAGTTCAAAAAATTAATTTATCCTTGTTTTGTATTAGCCTTCAAATTTAGTGCCGGTTTTACACATTCATTTGATGTTAAATTATTGCCTTGAATTATTACTAAAGGCAACTAATTGTTTTTTTTCCTAATGAATTAAAAGACATAATGCTTTATTACTAATCAGTACTGTGTTACAAAATCTACATGTCAGCAAAAACCTTTAAAAACATATTTAACGAACTTTTTACAAAACAAATTCAAAATATTAAGATCGAATTTATTCGACAATGTGTTTGGTGCATTAAAATGGAATCTTCCAGAAAAATATCAAAAACGACACTTTAAAATCTCTCAGATTTAGAACTTCGTTAAAGAAAAAAAATAATGTTCCTATTTTTTATAGTAAAAAAATTATAAATTTATTTAAAAACTTTTTAATTGAAATATTTGAATATACATGCATTTATTTTCATGTATGTATGTATGAATGAAAAACATAAACAGAATATCAAAAACATGTACAAATAAATAATGGAAACAAAATACAAGAATTACAAAACAACATATAGTGAAAACAAGAGGACTCGTGTTATAATAATTCCGCGTTAAAGAATATTGAAAAATAAATACCATTTACATAGATATCTGAATATGTATGCATTTGATTAAAAAAACTTACAACCATTTACGTAATGTGCTCTCTATTTTTTAATTATTGTTCATAATGTAGAGTTAGAGAGAGAGAGTAGAGAGCAACACCAAAGTTTATACAGATTTCCATTTTGGTCTTCCGTTTATGATCCACAGCCTTAAGAACCTCCATCTATATTTTAAGCAAAAAAGCTTTCTCCCTGAGTTTTTTTTAAATTGTTTTTGCAAATCAATTCTTCTGAAATAGAAAAAATAGTGAGAACCGAATTCACTGACTTTTACTCATACTACAATGTATTCGTCACCGAATTTCAAAGCCAACTGTTGAAAGGTGAAACGTTTTTGTGTGGCATTTGTAGGGATGTAGGGCAAAGGAAGCTTAGTGAACAAAATTGTCTCACGTCACAGGTTATTCCGAGGGTATTTCAAAGACAAGTTAGTCTCCTTTCTGCGAAACATGTAAAATGACCTGTCCTTCATTTCACACCTCTCTTAAATCTAGCCTGCAAAGTCTGCGTTTTCCGTATTTTGTTCATTCCGAGAAGGGAAATCTCTTCGTGTTAAGAGAAAAAAATGTATGAAAACGCATAGTATTTCGTCGGGACTGTTCTATTACTTCGTGTTAATCGATACTTTGTCTTAAGCGTATTCACGTTAAAAGTATTTCACTGTATTTAACATATAAAAAGAAGAAAGTTGTTATTTTTAATGCCACCTGTTTGACGGTGTCAGATGGAGGCCCACGATATTTACCATGGCGTTGAGCTGGATTGTACGCCTGTCGTTAGCCGTAACTTTGAGTACCATGCAGGTGAGAGTAATATTAAATATACAAGAAAAAGTGATACAATTAAACACATATTTATAAAGGAACTCAGTGAGCCAAAAAGCAATTTCAGACATAGGACCGAAAATTGTTACACTATTTTGCTGGTACCAACTTTCCTCCCTTGCTATGTATATATAGATCAGAGACAGAATCCCGTATCTTCTGCAAATCTATGTGGATTTTAGAAGTTACTGCCTATATCCTTTTCATCATGATCATTCATATATTTATAATTGAATGTTGATTGAGTTAAAGTTTTAAAAAATCAAATTCTCTAAGCCATTTAAAATTTATTTATGAAATTCGTTGACTAATAATTAATTGAGAAATATTGACCTTTTTACATGTTTTTATAAATATAGCTCAAAAATCCTCATTAACTTTGAAGAAGCTATCTGTGACATATATAATATTGGGAGTGAAAAAAAATCACAGTTTTAAAACTCTTATTTCAAATAGTTGAATCTTAATTTTTCGATAAAGAATAAAAATTTTGTTGAATCTTTTTCACAAAGATAGTTGATTTATATTCTTACACTGTTTTCAAATTTCAATTAACATCTGCATAATAAAAGACATGAACAAAAAGTATAAGATTCTTTCCATTGGAATTCAAATATAATTCAAAAAATAAAGATTTGAATAAAATAAAATAATATTTAAGCCTAGGACAGTTTATGCAGATTAAATATAAAATATTTTTTTTATAATATGGCAAATTTTTTCATTATTTTTGTAATATATTGTTAATTTCTTTTATGCAAAAATTCTTTAAATTTAGTTTATTTTTACTATAATGGATATATTTATCCGAGAGAGCTTGGATTAAAATTAATTGAAGCGGCTATATTTGATAGCTAGAGCTGTCGCTAGATGGTACCACCAAAAAATAGCTCTCACTTTACGTTCTCGCCATGTTCCTCAAAGGCTAAGTTGCCAATATTCAGATTATTAGAAACAAAAGTTAATTTTAATATGAAATATCTTTTTTACTTGAGTCAATACTAACATGCCTAGCTACATGAGTAAATGTTAACGTAAAAATGCACTTTAGTTGTCAAAAAAAATCAGAAGAAAACTTTTATGCATATACATAGTTTCTTTCTAATTTGAACTCATTTTGTTTTGCTAATTTCAAATATTTCTTATTTACAGACCAGAGAGAACAAATTATCATACGAAAAATAGTAGTACCTTTTTTATGTTTGAAATAAATATTTGTTATGATAACTAAAGCTTAAAAAGGCTTAAAAAACATCTCTTCAAAACTTGTAGGATATATGTTACAGCTCTTAAAATATTGTAGGATATATATAACAGCTCTTCAAAACTTGTAGGATATATGTTACAGCTCTTAAAATATTGTAGGATATATATAACAGCTCTTCAAAACTTGTAGGATATATGTTACAGCTATTCAAAAGTTATAGCATATATGATAACTCATAGACAAATCTTTCGAATATACAAAAATGTATCTTATTTGTGTTTTCATTAAGTTGCCTGAACCCAAGAAAATACCAGAATATATAGGTCTAATATAGCTATTTCTACAGGTCTACTATCCTATATAGCAAATTTTCGGATTTTTTCACTACAAATTGAACTTCTTCACTTTTTTTTTTACTTAAATAGACTCCTAGTGGTCCGGAGGATTGCAAGCAAAGTTAGGGTTCTAGTAATTGTTTAGCAAAGAGCATTCTGTCCCTTCTCTCTTACCTTTAAGGTTTTATTTTATTTACTTATTTTTCAACTTTCTTTTTTCAAAATTCCAACTCGGAAATGTTTTCAACGATTCCTACACAATCTTCTATCCTGATGAATTTTGGGATTTCCTAAAGCATTCCTCTTTCTTCTTTTCATGGGAAGAATTTTTTTCTTCTTCACTTTCTCTAGGATTTTTTTCCGGTTATATTTTTTATTCCCGTATTTTCTTAAGTTCTACTCCGATTCTGGACAAACTGCTCAAAGATTCTTACCAATCAAGGAGCTTGAATGTGACCTGGGGACTTAAATAGCGTATTACGTTAAAACATGTCTTTTTTCATTCTTCTTTTTCCCCCAGAAGATGATCTTTTCTTTTTATTTCTATTCGATCATTTCATTCCAGAAACCACTTCTTGCCATACTGGAAGAGAGAGACTTTGTAATTTCGAAGTGTGTGCCTTCTTCAAGTAAAGGGAACATTCCGCAGGAAGAAAAAAAATGTCTTGAAGGTTTGGAAGTTGAAACAGAGGTCAAAAAATAAGAACAAAAAAAAGAATAAGCCTCCTTTCTTTCTTTTACGCCATTTTCACGTGATTTTTGCTCAGACCGTTAGTCTTCGTTACTCTCTTCTTCTGTTCGAATTTGTTCCAACGTGAGTTACCATCGTTATAACCCCCTTACGATCTTTCAAGGGAAAATATAAATGGAATTTAAGGCTCCCGTGTTGGAGATTTGCCAATTCACGCTTAAGAAACATCCCACAGAAAGAATACAAATTTTGTCTAAAGATATATCACAGTTAAAGATATAACAAATCCTTAAATCTTTAAAATCAAGACAAATTTTTTTCGTTAAGTTTTTCTTTCTGTTGAACTTTCTAAATTTTTGAAACGATTACGTTGCTAATGCTACGGAATGGCTTTAAAAGTGTAACACTAATCCCTACTTGTAGTTAAATGTATTACATCTAAAAGAAGAAATTGTTTGACACAAAAAATGAGTTCGAATTTTGATATAAAGAAAATGAATTAATACATATTTAAAATGTATATATTCGTTCTCATTTCTGAAATTTTGGTCTTATACACTTGAATACCTAATAATAAATTTTAAGCCGAATAATTTTCAGCTATTTATTGTTTCGAATTATAAGAATGTCTTTTACAAAACGTTTCATTGTTTCTATTAAACTAATGGTAGGTTATAGATTGCAAAAAATAGTGTACAGTAGAAGGTAGTTTATCCGAATCAATTGGGACACGACACTGTTCGGATACGTGATAGTTTCGACAGCCGAAAACCGAATGTGATCCATGCAGTATATGAAACCGGACACTATACGAATATTGAAAATCGTCACATGCGGGAAACGTGCTTGAAGAAAAAGCATAATATGAGCAAAATGTCGCAATTTTACCTTTATTGTGGAAATTAATCACTTATTTTTCGAAGTACCATTGTACGCCTTCGTTTTATCGTTGCAAAGTCTCTCATTCTCTTGAGCAGCAGTAGTTGAGTAGGACAGCATTTTGATTGTTGTTCTTACCACTCCATAGCTGTCTTTAATGCAGAAAAAGCGTCAGCATTTGATGAACCCTTGCTACTTTCGTTGTTGTTGTTGTTGTCCTCGTGAACAGGTCGGATTTTTCATGCACGGATGTCACAATCTCGTCATCATTTCGCATTTGAAATCCAATGTCTTCTGCATCGCATCCAGGTTTCTACATCAACAAAAGAGCACATATACACCCCTTCACTTGGAAAAACACTGACCTTATATATTTCGCGCAGTTTTTTACCAAATCACACAACTGAAATTCCCCAAATATCCCTCATCTTAGATTTTCCCGTCACTTTTGACCTCACGCGAAACAACTGTTGAGAATTGCACTGTTTGAACACGTATCCGGACTTTGGTCCAAATATTTGACGCTCTGGATAATAAATGTTCGGATAAACGACGTTCTACTATATTAATTAGAAAAATCGTCCACAACAACGCTGAACGAAAAAATATCACAAATATACTTTTCAAACTATGGAAGAGCCATTAATATGTAGAGACAGGAGTATATATCAAGTAAAACACTATTCAATTTAAATTTCCATTAATAAACAAATTTCGATTCATTGATGTATGAATTAATATGGAAATATTATATTTCACATAAAACTATAACAATATAAGGCAATTTTTTTAGTTCCTCACATACCTGAGTATACCTCAAATCATGTAAATCAGGAGTGGTCAACCTTTTTGAGAAGAGTGCTACTATCTGGTAAAAAAAATTATGCGTGCCACTTCAAACTTCTCCAACAAATAAAATGATATGAATATATGAAAAAATGTTACTTATAGGCTTTTTATGGAATTTTTACGCAAATAGCTCAGCATTTTATGCAAGTCTAAGTAGTGGAAATTAAAAAATAATGTAATAAATAATACAAAAGTACAAACTTAAGTTTTATTGCTATTTTTTTCAGTTTCAATCGGTTAGGTTAGGTTAGGTATAAAATAAAAATGATCAACCAGAAAAATTTAATTCTAAATAATTATTAAGCAGACAGTACATTCGTAATGTGGTTTTTCAGTTTGTAGATATTTTACATCAGGAATAGTTCTCGAAGATGCTAACAAAATCAGATTGTTTTAGGTGTGCATCAGTTTCTCTTTTTCCCCCTCGAAAATCAATTTAAAAAAGTGTGTTCACAAAAGAAGATATACTCATCATGGCATCAATCAGGATTGGAAAAGAACAATCTTTTCCTTGTTATCTTAAATTTAAATTATTTAAATGTCTTAAGCTTCGGTAAGAAAAGCTAAATCTCAAAGCCTATATATATATATATATATATATTCTTGAGAAACAAGCATTCATTGGACAGTTCACGTTACTTTCTTTCCATATATTTCAAAACACTCTCCCTGAAATTCCAGAATCTCATTAATCCACTTCCTTTGAAAACCCAACGCACATAACAATGAAGAAGTGTTGTCCTTATTATATATATATATATATAATTTTCTATTGTAATTTAATTAAGGTGCCTGACTAGTTGCGGAGATATTTTTTTGAAATTTTTCTGAAATTTTACTTTTAAACTCATTTTTTGTTTGCTTATAAATGAAAACTAATAAAAATAGCAACAAAAAAATTCTTTCAGTGTATTTTTTTTTAAATATGGCCAATTTTAGGTTTAAATTAGACGTTATTTGCACGTTACGTTAAACATAGTAAAATAAATTCTAATCCATAAAATTTTTAAAAAACCATATAATTTTACTCAGAAAACAGTTACTAATGAACTGACCTAATATCTTAGAAAATTTTTAATTTATTACTGAACTAGAGGTCAAAAAGTGCACGCAATGCAAATTTTTCAAAAATTTCACATTTAGCACGCAGAAAAAAATTATAAAAAAGGTAAACATGCTGTTTTTTTTTAATCCCTACGTCTCAGCATACATACTATAACAATGAATCATGATACAAAATTTCAAACAATTATCTACAGAACTTTTTGAGATATCATGCTTACCGTGTTGTAAAATATCAAAAAAGCTGTTTCAGAGAAAAATGCATTTAAAGATTTAAAATTCAAAATTTAAAAAACTATACTGCTAAAAAAACCTAAAACCTTTCTATATAAAAAAACAAACCTTTTCAAAGCAATTATAAATATTATATACTTTCTTCGAACTTTTATCTTTTAATATTTTTAACAATTTTATAGTGTCACAAAGCTTTTTCTTAAAGTCTAAGTACATAGTTTACGAACTACAGATTAGACATATAAAAAGCACTTTAAAAAAACCTTATTGCATTAAAAAATAAAAATATTTTACATAGAAAAACAAATATATATTCTACCATATTATTTTAGAGGTTAAGAAATATTTAATACAAAATATATTTGTGTTGTTTTACCGTAAACATTCACGAAAAAGCTCTTAAAAAACATTGTTTATCACAAAGGTTATCATAAATTAGAATAAAAATCATGCAAAGAAGTACTTTAAAACCCTCCATATGAATATACTAAGCCTTCTGTTTTTTTCATTCTTAGTACTTTTTGTTTTCCTTGCTGCTTTTCTTTTTTTTTCGTAACAATTTTGCAATCGGTAAAGAGTGTCTTAAAGATGTTGAAATCCGTTGTTTATCAAATTTAACTAACTCTTGAACAACACTTTCAGGAAGGGAACCATTTACATTTCGAATCACTGATAATATACCAGCATAACCAGAATTAAAAAGTATCAGAGCTAATAATGCACCCAAACGAAATGTTTGCAGTTCAATAAATATATTTTTGGGAACAATATTCCACAAAATGTTGTTATAACTTTCGTTACAATTTTGTGTCTTACCATGAAGACATTTTTTCAACAACGTTTCATTACACAGTTTTAGATATGTAGGTTTTATTTGGTTTATAATTTTATTAGGAAGTCCTAGCTTATTTTCTTTGAGAGGACTCCCAGCTGCTTTTGCCCTTTGGTAACGACACCAACTCTCAGATCCTTCAGGACACTGTCTATGCAAATAATTGTTTTTTCCAGATACACAGTGGAAAAATGCAGCTATTACACAACTCATCATCTTTTGTAGATTACCTACATTGCTTCGAATAGCTATTCCATAATAGTTCTGGATTCTGTCAATTAGTTTATCAGTTAATTTATTTTTCCCTCCTAAACCTTTCATTGTTTTTTTAATTGATGCAACCGCCCCCCTACACGTTTCTGTACATGGCCTATACACTTGAGTTTGGTTACTGTATTAATTCCATAAAAGTTTTTAACAGCTTCATATCCTTTCGAGTCCCCATCTCCATAGTATTCATTGTACTGCACATCCCTTACATTTGATCTCTCAAATATACGGTAGGCTCCAACAACCTCCATGTTCCCAGCGGAACCTTTATAGTTCGAACATACATGTTTCGATGATTGGTTATTGCCTTTCGCGCATATGTGGCACTATTGCGTCATAACTTCAATGTCTAAAATTTTACCGGTGTCAACTGATATGGCACTTAACCACCCATTCAAAGATGAGTGGCCTCTGCGTTGCCAAGTACCATCAATAGATATTCCACATTTAGTGGAACTATTTGAGCCTTTGATTTCACTTAATGCAGCGTTGATGTTTTCTTGAGCAACGCGTTCAGTTGCTTTCAACAGTTTCCTTTCTTGATTGCGGAAAGCAAGTTTTGATAGGAAAGGTAAACCCAGGAAAGCAAATAACTTTTCCCCAGCTGAAAATCCTTTCCCGATTATCCTTAGCCCCAAAACAATTGAAGAATTTATCAGACAAGAACCTTTCATCTTCTCTGTCGTAGGGAAACCTTTAAAGAAGGAGCAGTTTTTGCACTTTAGGTTCATATGTGAGCATAATCCACTGACAGAGTCTTCTATAAGTTCCAAGCCCTGAGAATAACAACCAGGGCAGCAAACTATGGCAAATAATGAAATCAAAGTTGTCAAGCGGACAATTCTATTGTCTTCATAAGTTTCAAACAACCTTTCTGAGAAAATTTCCAAACTTGTATGGCTTGATTCCAATTTTTTTGCACTAGCGGATTCAGTAGAATTGAGCTCAGATGTTTCATCATTCTCATTAATAGTAGCACGAATGGTATAACGATTTCCAGTAAATCGGCGCTTCTTAGACCCTCCAGATCTTGATTTAGCCATAATTAATCAATATTTTGTCTTTAAAAAGACAGTTTTTTTTTATAAAATATATCAAAATAATAAGTTAAATGAGGAGCGAAGAATCGAGTCGCTAGAACATAAACAAATCGAAATATAACAACAAACCTGTAAAGTTGTTGCCAAATTTTACTAAAAACTATTAAATAATTTTTAAAAAAATATCACCATATTCAGTTTTAAGATTACCAAAATTAATATTTTATTAATAAACTCAATAAAACTCCAAAAAAGAGTAAAAATCTTTCAAATTCAAAGCACTTCCGGTTTCGATTTCTAACTACCGGTTCATTTTTGTTGTTCTCACTTGACATAAAAACTGCTATAACTTCGTAAATAATTAGAGTACAAGCAAAAGTAAGGTATTTTTAGAAAGAAGAAAAATCAAATATTAAAAATATTAAATAAAATTTTTTTGTCATTTTCATTAAAATTGATGATTTTGCACTAGTCAGGCACCGTAAGTGTATTTAAAATAAATTTTGATGTTTTGTTTTGTCTGAGACAACCACCATTCAATAAAACAGTAAAAAATTAATAATTAACTTTGCAATATTTTTATTTTTTCAATAAGTCTTCGCGTGCCATTCTTACAACTCAACCGTGCCACACTGTGGCATGCTTGTCGTGTGTTGACCACCCCTGATGTAAATAATAACTAAGCATTATGTTATTGATGTAACAAAAAGTTTTGTAATTTGATACTATGTATATATAAATTGATACTTCTAAGTATATATTTTCGTTTAAATAAGGTATAATACGTAAAACTAGGAAAAATTTTAATTTTGCTTTAAAATATACTACAATTATTAAGGTTATATCAGTTTTATTATCGTGTTGTTATCATGATGAACCGCATTTCAACACATATTCTGTTCATTGTCAATAAATAAGGTAAACGTGTTCATATGAAAAGGTATGAAACGACACTATGGGTATAAATGAAGCTTTTATTCAAATTATACACCATTGGCCTGAATGCAACAATCCCATTGGTTAATGAACCAAAGGATTCATTGTTCCCAGGATACCTCTGTGCCCTTGACGAGATCCAGTCCTTCACAGCATCCTTGAGTTCGTTGTCCGAGTTGAAGTGCTTCCTTTTCAAATATTTTTTCAGGGAACCAAACACATGGAAATTGTAGGGTGATTTGTTATGGCTGTAGGGTCGATGGTCAAGCTACACCCACATGAACTAAGCCAGTGTCCATGGCTTGGCTCCATCATAACGCGTGGATGCGCGTTATCATGGAGCAGAACCATACACTCCATCAGCAGCACCGGTCTTTTGTTTTTCATTGACCTGTGTAGGCTTCAATGTGTCTTACTGTACCCTTTGGAGTTAATGGCACTTATGTGCTCCAGGCATTCAGCAAATATTGTAAATTGGATGGTGCTCTTTATTAAAGCCTCTGCTCTCCCTCACCTACGCATGCGGGGGCCCGCCTTTCCTCCGATCCATGCTGGAGACTCCATTCGTATACATAGATGTCTCGCTACGTTCTCCCATAACGATACAGGCAGATATGTAAATTGTTGCGTAGTTACGACCTTTCGAACATTTTCATTTGAACAAACCTTGTATTTAATGTATTACTTATCGTTATATTACTTATAGCATGAGTTTGTGTTACAGTTTTATCAAAAACAAGTATGTAATAAACAGTAAATTCTTTTCAAAATAGCGAATTTTAAAAGAATTATTAAAAAATAAAATCTATTTAAACATGATTTCCGAGAAAAAAATCAATTATCAATATTATAACAGATAATATTTACAAATGAAATAAAAAGAATTAAGTTAATCAATCAAGGACTCTGAGCATTAATAATTGTTTTTGTACTGAAGCATTATTTACATCGACTGTTAATACCCTACAATGTTGAAATATTATTAATATTGACATGATAAATTAACTATAGGCAAAGATTTCCATCAACTTCGATACTTTTCAGCTTATATTCATATTTAAAGTCCTTTTCTGCGTTACATACTGAGGCTCATGCGATACCACACGATGTTTTATAGTCAAATTGCATTCTGTACTAATTTAGAATCTTCTGATAATAATCATGTATTTGCCTCTTTTTTAACACAACAGTTACTTTCCAATTTGAAACCAGTGACGGATTAATGAGATAATGGTAGACCGACTCACACAGAACAGAGCGAAAATCAAGAACTTTATGGATATAAGTGAATACATAAGTATTTATTAACCCTTAACTGCTGCCGACGTATATATCCGTCTCTCTCTACACATTCATTAAGTTTTCTGGACGTATATATTCATCTTACCAAAATACGATTTTTTTTCGACGCGCCGCTATCAGTAAAACTACTCTGAAGGATTTGGGATGCAATAAAATGATCTTGACTGTGTTTTCGAAGGATTTAGTTGCTTCAGAGAAAATTTGCTTATTTGAGACTTTTCTTTTCTCTCCAAGCCCTTCTTTTCGTACGCGTATCGTGAAAAAACAGTGGCACTTGGAAGCGAATCGCGTAATTTTTAATCAGCAGTTATGGGGTTAACGTTGAATTTTAAAGCAATCTGCTTCGTACTTTTGAATCATGGTCAAGTGATGAGGACGACATTCTTCCGTAGTCATGGACATTATGCCGCCATGTCCATAAATTTCATGTATAAACTATTCATATAAAAAAATCGATATATTTATTCAGTGATGATATAATAATTAAGTTTGATAATATATATTTAGGGATGGCTTAATAGAATTGAAACCATGTTTGAAACAAAATAAACTAATGTCGAAAATCAGTTAATTGATTACAATTTGTTAATACCTTTCGGTTCCTGCTTGCCTTTGATTCCCCTTGTCTACCTATAAACCCGTCTAGGTGTGTGGGAGAAACTGAATGATCAACAGACATGATTTCAATCTAATTAATTTATTGTTACCAAAATATCAATCAGATACAATAACAATCTAATTAAGATAGGCGATCAATTAGTAGAGCGCAGAGGTGAGATTCACTAACATGGGGATACTACTACGGACCCTCAACTGAATCTACGATAGCTTAAATACACCCAATATAAACTACGTCACACACTAACAAGCTAGCTTCTAAATAAAAAAGCTCACGATACCTGTACTTTTTATGCAGTGGATCCTACGCTTGAATCTTGCAGGAGATTTTTATCGGGATTGCATCATTACGTCGGATCCACTCTCTGTAATCTTATCCTGGACAACTCCAAGACCTCTTAATAAGTCCACTATCCTTCAACCTTCAACTAACAAACTAACTTCACAAACTCTTTGCTAACTCCTACTTGCCAACTCCAACATCCCAACCCTCAAACTCGCGAAAACAGAATTTATATAATATACTTCATTTACATAATCACACTTTCTTGGTTGGCGAAAGTTCGTTGAATAAAAATATTTTTCCCCAGAAGAGTCCCCAAGGTATTAATACAGTCGTGGATAGATCCGTCACAAGTTGACTTGACTCTTTTTGTTTTTGTTGAATGCAATGTGATAACTTTTAACCTAAAAATTTGGTGAAATGTGGAAGTTAGAAGAAGCGGTACCAGAGCTCAGGTGTTGTCCTCGTCACTCGACCATGGTTCAAAATTACGAAGTCCGTTGTCAAATGCCCTGAATAGTACGACGTTAATATTCACTCACTCTCTGGCTCGCTCACCTAATCTAAAAATAATTCTCACAAGGAAGTTGCTCATTCCTTAGTGAATGTTAAAGGTAAAAGAAGCCACCCATCTGGTTTAGTGGTTACTGACGCTGACTGCTTTGCCGTTGGGCCTGGATTCGAATCCCGGAGAAGGCATGGATGTTTGTAAATGTTTCGAGCCTTACGGCATGGCGGTACTCTAAATAGCCGTCGAACCGCAAATCCTCTCGTGAGGTTGGTGGAATAGGACGAGAGATGGGAGTCCTCTGACCACTCCCCAGGGTGTTCTTTCTCAAAACTGGGGTGTAACCGAGCAAAATCGTATTGTCACTTTTTGCTCAAATCTATAGCTAACGACAGGCGTAAAAATCTAGTCCCCCAGCAGCGATGAATTTTGTGGACCTTGACTTGATGTTACTATCTATCAGGTGACATATGTAACAACAACAATTAAGGTAAAAGACTTGGAAAAGATTAAAATTCTCTTTTGTGATATTACTTCAAATTATCGAATATTTATTTATATTAATCAAAAATCTCGAAAAGAAGGAATTTATTCGAAATTTTTCATTACATAGCAATAATGTTAACAAAATGGTGTTTTTCAGTATATTACTTGTTTTCATGACAAATACCTGAATGGAACAGTAATATTAATTATAATACAATTTCAAAATTAACCATTACTGAAAACATAACTATTGAAGTTGAGATTACTTGAATTAGATTAACATGAAAATCAATACCTCCAATACATTTGCTTGCAATTCATTCAAATTATATTTCCATAAAGCTTAGATCAACCAATCAACAGTGATTAACCACACACAGCCAAAACACATTCCAAAATGCTAATTTCCCCATCCTGATACTTAAATGGAATACATGGCGAAGAGCCCTATTCCCAAAAGTCATGACCCGCTGATGTTGTCCGTATAATTTACAAACCAAGCCTTATTGATTTTAGAATTCCACTATCCATTTAGTTCTGATACATGGCAATAAACCTTTCCGAATATGGAAGACAAATCCGCTACTGGACGCAAAGCCTCTTCCTCCCTCCTGTAGGTAAAATCTTTCATTTCCTTTGTCATGATTACAAACTAATCAAAGCACATAATACTAATATAATTGTCACTTTCCGTAATGGAACCTGCGACGGATTAATGAGATAAGGATAGACAAAATTGGACCTAATAGCCACTGCAGATCACGAAATGTATCACTGAACGCGCCCGAATACCCCTACCACTGTGATTATTCTAAACACACTAATGGCTCAATTATTGTGTTCCACTATTTTGAACAATGCTTTTATGACGGAACGGTAGTTCAATTAAATTGGAGCTTAATTGCTCAGAAAATGGAGATGGAGATACCCTAAGGTGTTTTGAGAGGAATTATTGTTATTATTTTACATGAATTATTTTTCCTACTCTCCGGTTATTGGATTACCAAAGAGGAAAGGTAATTTTCTAATTGGAAATTATTATTTATTGGGCTCCTTGTAAACACACCTGAAATTAATGCCTAGAAGTGGGTTGCTTAGCTTTGTGGTTTATGGAAGCAATTTTTGGAAATTATAGAATAGATCTCAAGCAAGATGTATCGGGTTTCTTCCTGGAGGAGTTTGGATGATTACTTCTTTAAGAAGTAATTTTCTAATGCATGATTTTGCTTAGTGCAGGTAAAAAAAATTTTCCTGCTATTTTTATCATTGAAGGCAATGCGTCGTATTGATTTCTTTTTTGAATTTATTTGGATTGAGATTATTATCGTCTTCTTTATTTGTTTATTTATTCCTGATTTTTAAGCAGCACTCTTACTCAATTATTTTAATTTCGCTGTGCAATTTTATAGATTTTTTAAATAACGTATAGGAAAATATCAATTTTGAAATAAGATATAAAAATTTCATGCCTAAATTTTTGTCTCCTTTTCCTTTAGAGCAGCACAAAGTCTTTTGGCGATGAATCTCCTAATTATGGACCACACAGTCAAGTGAGGTTCATAAGTAATGTTCACATTTCAAATAATATTTCACTCCTCTAATTTCAGTATTTTGAGTGAGCTAGGAGATTCAGCTTCACTTAGTCTCACTTTTTTATGCCGCATTCATCGGAGAAAGTAGGATTCAAACCTAAGAATCAATGTAAACATCCCCTGCCACGAAGTTCATCTTCATAAACTCAAACTTCATTGCTCACTTCGAAGTCACTCACAATTGTGTGAGCAATATTATTCATTATTACATGTATCATTATCAAGGCAAATGTTGATGAATAGGTGAAATACAAGCATGTAAAAAAGTAACTTTAAAAAACAAAAAAATTACGTCAATAAATTATATTTCCTCAGTTATTTTCCGTATTTGAGGATCCTATTCCGTATTAGTAATCTGTAATTACGTTAGTAATTACATAATACCATTTTTTTCGAATCTGCAAAAAGAAATATTATATTTCTATTTGTCCTATCTTTTAACTAATTAAAGATATCTGATTAATTGGCAACTTTCTCAAACTTTTCTAATCATAAAAATGTATTTCTTCTTCATAAGCGTCTCATTCTGACGCAACAAAAGGGCTATTGTTGACAGACCTCGTAAATTTGAGCCACGATTAAGTGAATACGACACTTGAGCTACAACCCCACTCTTCTTACTTCCACATCCTGGTAACGCAGGGATTTTGCGCCTAGAAGGATTTAACAACCATCAATCCGTTCACAGGGTGGGTATTCACTCATAACAGAATTCAAGCCCACGTGTCAACGATCACCTGGATTATAAAGAGTGCAAAGTATTAAAAACACATTGATTCGAATAAAACAAACATTTAAAATATTTCAAATGAAGGATAAACAAAAAATAACATATGTTAAAAAGTGTTGGTTGAAAACATTACAGGGTGCTTCACTGCCAGACCGACAAATTTGCAGGGAGTGTAGTGCAGAGGTGCAAACTTGTGGCCCACGGGGTGCATGCGGGCCACAACGAACATTATTGGGGCTCGACTAATATATTGGCCCACAATAGTATGTAACAAAATGTCGAAATTTCCCCCGAAATAGGAAATATAGTAGCAGTGAAGAGGTGGCCAAGACGTAAACATTATTTTTTGTTGCTCTTTTACATATGTTTATTATAATGTATTATTCGAAATAAACCTACATTTTCATGAATATTGAGTTTTTTTGCGGCCCACCTAAGGTTTGACCAAAGTTAATCCTTGAGTTTGACACCCTTGCTGTAGGAGGTACAAAAACGACTCAAAATCTCATAGAAATGCAGGGTTGCAAATGCCGCAGTTGCCAACTATGGTGCAAAGTTACAGAGAAAAATAACAGAAACATCAAGACATTAATAAGACATGAAATATTTTATTGAAAGGCTGTACTACAACAGAGGTGTTCGAAAGTGCATAGACTTCTTCAGGGGCAACATAAAGTGTCTGGTGTACGAGTATCCCATTCTTTCACTTGAAGACCCTATCGCTGGAACATCTGCAGCTGTCCAAAAAATACATGATATACCAGATATCTTCGAAAACTTAAGGAATTCCATACTTTCAACCCTGTCAAGTTTGTCAGACGACTCCTGGTCGTAATTTGGAGCACCTGTTGTAGTTCAACCTTTCAATAAAATGTTTTGTGTTCCATTAATGTGTTCCTCTGTTCTGTTCTTTTACTCTGCTTCTTTGAACCATAGTTCGCCACTAAGGGAACGTTTCTCAAATTGTGGGGCGCGCCCCTCTAGTGGGGCGTGATAACCCTTCGAGGGGGGCGTGAGCATATCGAAAAGTCAAAAACAAAGGATTTAAAAAATTACAAGTTTACTGAAAAGATGCAAAACGAAATAACATTCGTACATAAAAAAATAAAATACACTGATATAATATACTTATGAATGTACCAGTACAGCACAATGTATTTGATAATTAAACTCACAACACTAAATAAAGAACAAGTTTAAAAATTACTAGTGTGATTCAAATAGGCTTGTCATATACAGAATTTAATACTTATCTTGATAATTTGTATGGTTTATGATACGATTTTAGTATTGCAGATTTAACATTAAAGTGCATTATTATTGCGCTCAATATATTTTTATTGTGTGAAGGGGGGCGCGATGAAAATTATGATTGAAAATTGGGTCGTAAGTACTGAACGTTTGAGAAGCACTGCACTAAGGCATTGTGACCCTGCATTCATGCTATGTGATTCCGAGTTGTCTCTGTACCTTTTCCACTAGAGGTGGTGAACCTATATGGATCCGAGCCATTTTTTCTACAGAAATATTTAATGCGCTTTAGACGTGCCACCAAACAATTTTGACTTGTGATAATTGAGAAAATAATAAAACTAAACACTAACAACTCAAAAACATTTTTACTACGAAAAAATACATCTTGCATTGTAAAGTATAAAATGTTTTTGTTATACGAGAAATTCAAATTAAAGTAACATTAATGTAACTTCTGTTGTTGCAGGTTAGATGACAAAATAACTTATATCAGGATTATAAGATGTTACTTATAGCAGAATGCATGCTGAATCGGAGTCATCTGCTAATCGGTTTCTAAGTGAGTCTTTGATGCTATTCATTTCTGAAAATAATGACTCGCAGGCATAGGCGGATAAAAATATGGTTAAAGTAGCAGGAACCAGCTTCTTCAAACAGTTGAATGTATGAAGAATTGAATTCCATGTTTCCAAAACTTCTTTACTCGCCTTTTTACTTATGCTGCTTGTTAATCTTTTTGTTTCAATCAATTCAAACTTTTTTCTTGTTTCTATAAGTTTTTGAAACCATATTGAACTAGACTTGAAATCAATCAGTTGCATTTCAAACTCTTCAATTTCCGGCTAATTGAATTGGGACAAGTTTAGTCCCAACTTAAATAATGATAAACATGAGCGTTTCCGATAATTCTTTAACTGAAAAAATCTCGCTGAAAATTTCTTGATTTACGAATCAATTACGGAAATATTTTGAACTAAAATCTAAACCGTTTTTTTTCGGTGGTGTGCCCAAAATATTGTGTCGCGTGCCATTGGTTCATCATCCCTGTCCTACATACCCTATAAGCTTGTCGGTATGGTACCGAGTTACCCTATATATTAAATTTTCATAAAATTTACGTTTGATCAAAAAAACATAGTCATCCCATCCCTATATATATATATATATATTCAACTTTAAACATTATGTAAGCATTTATTCCTAAATAAATTATAAATCGTTTACAAAAGCAAAAATCAGTAGAAAATTCTTCTTATTCGATACAGTTCTTTTAAAAATGCATTTCACATCACATCTCATTATAAAGTTACATTTATTTTAACACATAAAAGTTTGTTCCCGACTTAAAAATACTTATATTTCCTTTGATTTTAACATTTTAAATACTATACCGTTTCAAAGAAAAATAAGTTACCTCTTCTCTTTGAAGCATCTACTTCATTATGAAAATAAAGTAATTCAGTAAGAATTTGAAAAGGTATCAAAGATTGCGAGTCTTTTGAAATCAATTTTAGAGCTGCTAATTACTTTACTTGGAATCGATCAAAAAGGAATATGAGAATTTGAGATCTTTTATTTAATATTTAAAGCGTGAGAACGAAACTTTGTTTCCAATTACGAATACCCCGACACAAAATCACTTGAAAGTTTGCTTAAAGCATGAGAAAGAATTTGTTCCTTTCTACAAATGGCATGAAAGATCGAGTATTCTATTTTAACAGTTTTTAAAAGTATTAGTTTTCAAAAACTTGTTTGTCGAAGAAACAAACCGTGTTTTTAGGTTTCAGTGAAGCTAAATAATAAAACCAAAATTATACAGCTGGTAATTTTCCCTTAATATACATTTATAGCAATATAATTTAAGATATCCTATACAATTATCGGAAGGTAATACCACTTAATTTTTTATATGTAATATTGGGTGTAAGGGAAAGGTTTGTCGTTTTTTTCTGAAGAGAAACCAAAAAAAAAGTATTTTTACTATTTATTTAAAATTTAGTCTAAAATATATTGTTACAACTATCTGCTAGCGTTCTGGCAGCTTATCTAACCCCTGGAAAAGAAGTTTTCTGTTTTCTAGACAAATATTTTTCTTCCACTGCCACATTTGGACACCATCGTTGTTTATACATTTATCTCCACCAAGAAAGTTTTGCAGTGACCCGAACAAATTATAGTAAGGTGGTGTAATATGAGGAGTATATGATGGTTGAGGTAAAGTTTTCCAACCCAACTCTGCAATTTTGTATGTGGTGTTTCTTGCCACGTATAGTCTAGCGCTGTCAAGATGAAGGATGCCACATTTTCTGTTCGCCAAAGAGGGACGTTTATGCTGAATATATTTACTCAAAACATCAAGTTGCAAACAGTAGCTTTCTTTCAGAAACTGATAGTGCATTATACCCTTGTTTTCTCATCAACAACACAACATAACCTTTTTCTAATGCGCACCAACTTTGGATGTGAATGGTGGTATCTCCCCTTGGTAAACATATGTGGCTGCATAAACAGAAGAAACTAATTTAACTGTCAATTTCTTCGTTGTCGTTTGGCAACACTTATTATCATTCCATATTGTTTACCTTTCTGAAAAGTATCGTGTTGCAATGTATCTCACATGTTTTATGTATTAAACAGCAACATTAAAATATATGCTTTTTTTTCTAATCACGTGCTTGTTCACTATCCATATTCCATCTCCAATCCCCAAAGTAGTCCAAAAACGGTTCCATTTTGTGGCGAGCAAAATTCAAAGAACATATCGAAATTTTTGCCATATATCTATATATATATATTTTTGCTTGATTCATGTGACACGCATACAGAGAGTTTGGACACAAAACCAACCGTCTAATTGTAATCCAAAGTAGTAGTGTCATGAATTCCAAGTTTGAAGTCCTCTTCGGTGGAAATTCACGTGAGATTTGTCCGGATCATATTGCGTAGCATTTCGTCTCTGGAATCTGATGGCCATCCTGATCTGGGTTCATCTGTCAAATAAAAGTCGCCCAAACAAAATTTCACAAGCCATCTTTGGCATTTTCTAGCTTAGTTACTGCTTCTTCTTCGAACACATCTCACAAGATTCTTTTTGCCTCCATCAAGCCATTTCTTTTTCATACACTGTCTTATAAGTACACTTTTTCTCACTCATGTTGTGAGTCTTACAAGGTTAAAAAACTGAGTAAAATGCAAAAATGTGTATATATCATGAATAGTGTGCTAATCTAATTGTTTAAACCGGCTTCAGCCGGATTCAAATTCTTACTAAGAATCGACAATGCATAAAGTACATGTGTTCAAAAAGAACAGAACTTTCCCTTACACCCAATAAGTGAACTAAATATGAAAAATACATATTTCAGAGTCGTTTTAGAAATAATTGTATAGATTTTTGGTATCCAACTTTTGTTTTTTATTAAAATTAATACTGAAATAAAATAGCATAAAATACTTTAGAAATAAATTTTATTTACAAAAAAAATAGTAATTATTTTAAATTTTATTAAAAGAATCAAAGTTATAGTTTAAGTTAATAAAATGAATGAATGTCCTGCACATTTAAAAGTTATTACTAGGCCAAGGAAAAAAATCTAATCTTCAATCGATACTGCGGAAAATTAACGATATGTTATGGAACTTGCTGGATCATTTTTCCGATGTCTTACAAGCGATTAATTTTTGGATAAAAATCAAAATTAATCTCTGAGTAAAGAGCGAAAAGCTCAAACAAATGATGATAAGATAATATAAAAATATTTGAGAAAGATAAAAAAAAATATTTGTTGAACATTAATATTATATTAATAAATCACAGCTCATCCTTTTAACTATGAAAGGAATATTGGTTATCGAAAAAAAAATTGTATAATATTTCAAGTACATTACAAAAGATTTTTTAAGCTACAAATTACAGTAATAAATAAGTCTTAGTAAAGTAAATTTGTTCTAAAATTATACGTGTATTTTTAAACAAGATGATATCGAGTTAAATTTTTATCTCTGCCGAGTAACATAGGTAACTCCAAGTGATTATCGTCCCACGTGTTGTTATATGATTTTACATTATTTTTAAGTTATTCATATAAGCCCTATCATTAAGCTTTCAACTTATTATAGCCTTTGTTTCTTGATTTCAAAGAACTGAACATGAATTTCTAAAACTGAAGTATACTTGTCTTTTATATCCACGTAACCTCCTCACAGTTTATTTTCACAAAACCTGTTCATGGTTTATCTCTATTCTACAAAGAAGCATGTTTGTGTGTGTGTGTGTGTTATTATTATTATTATTTAGTTATTATTATTATTATTTAGTTATTATTATTATTTAGATATTATTATTTTAGTTATACTTATTATTATTTAGTTATTATTAGTATTTTTAGTTATTATTATTATTATTATTCTACTTTATTCTATTTTATCTATCAAATTCTACTATTTTCTTAACCAATTCTGATGAGTGGATGATAGAGCTTTCTCTAAAGTTCCACGTAAATGTATAACTATTACCTCAATATAAATGTTTGACGGATCTATTCCCGGTTTTACTAATCCATTCTTATATCTTTAAGGTAATTTTTTATTTCAACCAACCTTCAGCGAGTAAGGAAACGTGATTATGTAAATAAGGTATATTATATAAATTCTGTTTTCGCGTTTTGGCAGTGAGTTGTTGACACGCTGAAGTTGATACGTTGGATGTGGGCAAGTAGGAGTTAACATGAAGTTTGAGAATTAGTTGTTAGTTAAAGATTGAAAAGCAGTGGAATTAGTTAAAGATTACAGAGCGTGGAGCCTACGACATTGTTCAAGCCGAAGAGAGTGTCTGCAAGTTTCCAGTGTAGGATCCGATGCATTAAAGGTTCAGGTACTGTGCGTTTGATTAAGAAGAAGCTACTTTATTCGTATGCGACGTAGTTATATTTGAACGTAATTAAGCTGTCTGTAGTAGTGACCCCGTGTTATAGAATCAAACCTCCGCACTCTACTATATTTCAGCTACCTTAGTTAGAATTGTATTGTGTCTGATTGATCATAAGAATTAATAAATTAATTAGATCGAAAACATGTCTGTGGATTATTCTGTTTCTCCCACACATCTAGCCGGGTTTACAGGTAGACAAGAGGGTTCGGATGTAAGAGGGAACCAAACGTTATCACAAATGTATTACTTCCTTATCTAACGGTTATAAAGAATTTTTCAAAAATTGTTAAAATTTCACTTATTAAAATTTTTGTAAAATTCAGATAATTTATTTTAAACATTGCTCACTCTTGAGTTTTTTCCATCAATATTTATATAGCTATTTATCTCTAAAAAACCATTTATAATGCATTCGGCTACCTTTTTTTAAAAATATTATTCTAAACGAATTTGGATATCTTTTATTTTAATATTGATTAATTTAATATGTTGTTGTTGTTGATTATGCCACCTGATCGGCAGTAACATCAGATCAAGGTCCAAGAAACTCATCGCGGCTAAGGGCTAGAATTTTACGCCTGTCATTAGCCTTAGCTTTGAGCCCCATTAAGGTGTCAGCACGATTTCGCTCGGTACAACACGATAGATGGCAACACCATTCGGTCCCACTGATTTAACGAACACCTTCTCCATGTGCACTCGAAGGATATTTGGTGGCATCGAACCCAGACTTTCTGGTCAGGAGACCGATGTTCTAACCACTAGGCTACAGACGGCCCATTAATTTAATATTATATAAGCTATTTAAAAATAAAGTCTAATATTTGCTTATTACGTTTCTAATTAATAACGAAACTAGCCCGTCACACTTTTATCATTTCATTATTATATAATCTATCACTAATAAAAATTCACATCAATAATTCCATTACCCATCTCAATAAAATCCAAATAACTTGCATGCAAAAACTCTAACGCAAAAAAGAGGTTCCCTAAAACATTTGAATTAAAATTAATTGAAGCAATTTGCGTAATATATCATCGAATGATGCCACTCTGTAATTAATGATAAAAAAATATCCTAATTTGAATATGCTTAAGAAATTGCAATGTTAGTCTGTCAGTTCTTAAAAGCCCCTAAATAATTTCTATGAAAACAAGACAGAAATTACTTGAGAAAAATCATCCTTAGCCAACAAGTACCCGGGGAAAAAAATTATCATTATTTAAAAGCGAATTCATGTTAATTCATTTTCACTAAATATTGCAAAGAGACATTATCTGTTAAATTGGAGTATTTAACATCTTCCGGAATTTTCTTTTATTTAGGAAACGGGAAAAACTGTCTTTTCCCCCCTTAAAGTGAGGAAACATACGGAAGTCATTAGTAAATGAATAATTACAGTTAATTAGTTTTAAGTAATGAATTTTGAAGTCATGCGATAAAATTTTTAACGAAAATTAATGTGAAGGAATAATTAATAACAGTTATTTCAACCTCTATTTTCGCTTATTAAAACTTTGATCTCTTTTAAATTTTTTTTTTCATTTTTAATGATGAATTTTAATGAATTTCTTTTGTTAAATCATCAACTGTAGCTTATCACGTTGCAGGAAAATAGTAATTTCAATGATAAAAAGTTATTAACGTAGAACCTTATTGCACACGAAAATTTTGCATGGAATAAAATTAATGGGGCTGTATGCAAACTATTAAAAAATTATTATGAACCAAAAACATATTTATTTTCTAGTATAAGGCGTGTTTTTTTTACATATTAAATGTTCTCGGGGTTCTTAAAGGCACCTGAAATTGTTTTTTAAATTTGGTATTTTTTTTTACCTTCCATGATAAGTGCATCATTACATTTATTTTTTAAAGAATATTTGAAAGAGTTTTCAAAAAAAAGTTTTTTTTGGAGATGAATAATCTAATAGTTCAATAATGAAAAAGCATTTCGATGTTTATTATTTTTGTTGTTTAAAAATTAACTATATATATATATATACACTGGTGTGCAAAAATTAAGGACGAGACGGTTTTTTCAATGTAACTTCGTACAAAAGCATTCCAAATCAACACATTTAATACCGTAAGATCTCCAATACGTAAGGACATGAGTAATGTAAGCAACACTTACTAAAAGAGAAATCAGAGGGATAAAAAGAAGCTTTATTGAAAAAGTAGCATAGAGCGCAATGCGACTGAAGGCCGAAACATCCCTGTAAAGGGTGTCCAGCAAGAAATATCCGGTCTTTAGCAGGGGATGTGATCTCCCCTGACTGCTAGGCAGGTTTCACAGCGTCTGCTCATGCTGAGAATGAGAGTGTCAATGAGTTGTTGAGGCATTGCTGCCCATTCGTCTTGCAGCGCCAATCGAAGCTCCGGAATCGTTACTGGTGGTAAGGTACGAGCTGCCAAGCGTCTGCCTAGAAAATCCCATACATGCTGGATGGATTGAGTCCGGAGATCGTGCCGGCCAATCCATACGTTC
>BMAO01017654.1:0-18734 GCA_019973975.1 Trichonephila clavata
TTGAATTTAGTGAGTCAGTATTTTAATGGGAAATTATTGGCAAAAAAAATATCGCATTATATTCAAGCTAATACAGCAATTTTCTCCTGCTCTTCACCTATCAAAACATTCACTAAATTTTTTTTCATGGAAAATTTAAATAAAATTAAATATGTTCCATTTAATATATGAAAATTTTAAAGCAGTGATTTAGGAAAGTTTTTTAAGGTTAGATATATATATATTTTCATTGATAAGCTATAATGCATTAGTCATTGCTTGCCTTTCTTACTGTTAATGTAAAAAAGGCGTTTAGTCAAGGGTGAAAAGTGGTAGTGTTCTTTAATGTATATAATCCAAAAAATTCTATTATATAACTGTGAAGAATTCTATTGAAACCTTTTCATTTAAATGCCCATAATTTCTATCATCTATTGTTTTAACTTGTAGCTTATTTTGGATAACTTAATGTCATTTGGAAAAAAATGAGTACAAACTTTTTCATATAAATGCATTTATATATATTGATCTTTGTAGAATTCTTTTACTTTTCTATTTTAAATAAATGAAGTATTAGTATTTCCAGTTTATTTTCTTTTGAACTTGGCAATATTATACGACCAATTTTTGCATTATTTATATTACGTCAGCCATGTCAAACTATTATAGTTAAACTATACTTGTATTAATTTTGCATTTTGGAAATATATTTAATCTTTTAAGACAGAGGTGTGGCACTTATTGATATGCTTGTAATGCTAGTCATTATGATATTGATACAAAGTAGTTTGTAGATTTATTTTATCTTTTAAAATAAATTTATATGCTTTATGAATCATATCTAATTGAAGGAAAATTTAACTCCTTTATGTGTTTGTTCCATATTAAATTCTTTTTTCAGTACATGTATTTTTTTAATATCCTATGTATAACTTTATTGATTTCAGAATTATTTATTTTGTAATAGTCCTTTGTGTGATTGAAAATGCTATGACTCATAGTTACTGAGTTATTGAATTATAGAAAAGTATCAGGAGATTTGATTATTCTATGCTTCTGTTATTTTAATTTACATGTGTTTTTTGTGAATATTTCCCTTCAAAGAAATTGAGACTTTTCTCTTATGTTGCTAATACTCTTTTGAAAATATTGATTTATGCTTAAACTTTTTTTTTACTTATCAATTTTTCTTTATTTTTAAAATCATTGTTAAATATGAGGAATGGAACACACTCAAAGTATACATATGCAGGTTTTAATTTTTATAGGCATAAAAACGCATAGTTTTACTGTCAATTTACATTCCTAAATTGTCAAGCAAATGAAAAGAAAATTAAATATTAGTGTTTGTATGATAGTTTTTGAAATAAGTGGCAGCACACAAAGTGATACTTGATATTGGAATAACTGGTATATGGTCTCTTTTCCTGCTGCTTACCTCTGGAATCTCTTTCAACATAATTAAAGTCTCATTGGATTTGATTATTTTTATCAATAGCAATAATATATATATATAACATGTGTTAAATACCTTGAGATCAGCCTGAGTGGTGAAGGACTAATGCTAGATCTTCATGGTGTGGTAGAAAATTGTCACAATGATTTTTCTTCAAATAGTTTTCCCAAACAAGCTATATTCTAAATTTCTCTAACTCATGAACCTCATGATTTACAAAACAAAATGTAGAATTTTCGTGAAAGCTAAATCCAATAAATGAAATAGAATCTTAAAATACATTTTCCCTCTTTTTCTTGGTGTAGAATAAACCGCTAGTGTACTTTCTTTCATTATAAGCTTCAGGCCAAGTAAAATATGATAAAACAAATCGTTCGTACAAATTCTGCTGTGCCCAAGGCAACTCAGTATAATCAGGGAAGCGCTTAAGAATGTTATTTATCAGTATTTTATGTTATAATATTAATTGGAAAGATTGTTATTTAATTTTCCCAATTATTTTATTTGCAGAGCATCTGAGAACGTTTGTAAAAAGATTATTGTAATAAATTGCTTCATCTTTTAATACCATGCCTGCAGTCTTTCAATAAACTAAACTACTTTTATTTATTTGTTTTCATTTTTTTTCTGTGTATCACAATTTTGATGTACTATTTTATACAAGAATAAAAATATCAATTTTCAGTTAGTTTACATCATGCATTAAGACAGTTCTTGAACTTTCTCTTAGAACTTTGTTAAAGAAAAGTCATTATTTATGAAAGATTAAGACACAATAGTTAATTTTTTTTACTTTTGCCACCTGGTGGTTTTCAATTTTTGTAAGTATTTATTTGTGTTAATGATTTTTATACTGTGCATTTTACATCTAAAATAATTGAGTGATACTGGCATTTTTGTAGAATTTTATTTATTCTAGTCGTTCAGAAGAGAAAAGTTGTATTCTTAAAACTGTACATTGTTTATTTATTTGTATAATCTGATTATTGTATTAATTTTATCATTTTTAATTTATTTTATGCTGTAAAATTAGCTTCAGAAGGATAATTTTGTTTCAAAATGCAATACTTTTAAAATATTCGATATTTTTTTGCTTTTGTACATATATCTGTAATTTGTTACATGTGTGCAGTGACTAAATAAAATGTTTGTTACAAAAATGTAAACATTATTTCTTTGAAAAAATAAACGATAATTGTTGAAAACTAGTGATTAAGTCTTGCATCTAAGAATTAATTCCAAGTGTGTGATTATCGACCTTGGATATTCTTAACTGCCACAGACTTGCCTTAATTAAAAACTGAAACACATGAACTCAGAATAAAAAGTCAAATGGGGCATTTAGTAATTACCGTACATAGTGCTGGATCAGATGAAATCCTACCGGAGCTTCTTCCCCTTCGTGGTAAGGAGTCCATGAAGGTTTTGCTTATCCTCACTTGAACTACAGGTGATCCCAGCATGTGGCGTAAGAGAGAAATTGTCCCCTTTCTCAAACTGTTAGGATCTAGTTTTATTGGACTAGCTTTCGTCCAATATCACTTACCAGTGTAATGTGTAAACTGACTCAGTGTTTTGTTGGAAATAGATTCAATTATCTCGAAAAATTCAACTGTATATCTTATAGGCAGGTCCTAGGAAATACAGAAACACTATTTGAACTTGCTAGACTCCCATAAGAATAAAAGATGTCTTCCATCATAAAAAGAGTATTGTTGCAGTGTTCGTAGACTTTCAAACAGCTTTTTCATAAGGTTCGGATAAAAAGGATGCTCAGGAATTAATCCATATTGGTTATGGAAATGTGTATCACTGTATTAAATCTTTCTTGAACCAGCGTTTTTATCAGAACTAAATATGGAACGGCTGTTTCTGCCTATAGGCAAACTGGGTAATTATTTAACAAGGTTCAGCCCTAAATCCTATGACCTTCAACATCGTGATCAACGATTAAGTTCATTGTCTTATGAATTCGGGTCCTTCTTTTACTGACGACCTTATTTTTATGGTCTGGCTAATAGGGGCATGTATATTATCTAGGATTTTCTTCACATTCTTTGGACAAAAGGCAATGAAATGATTGTAAATACAATAAGGGAACTTTTCAAGTTTTTACCCTAAGTACCAAATCTAAAGAAATAGAACTTTCCTATGGAGATCAAGAGGCTATCTATTGAAAATTTGTATTAGATTTTAGGCTTTATATAAAAGTTGGAATAAACAAGCCAACAGTGTACTGAATATTGGCAGCGAGAGAAGTAGTCTGCTTAAGTCTAACCGGTGTAAAATGGGTATAACGCAATACCTATTCTGTACCACTTATAAATCTTATATTAGGCCTGGTGTGTTGAGTATGGAGAAGAACTGCTTCTAAATCTATTCTGAACAAGGTTGAAGCTATTTAAAATGACTTTATGCCGATTTTACTCAAAGGAACAATGGCAGTCAACTGGTTTTTTGTAACCCCTCTAGTGTAAAGAAGGTAGAGAACTCCTTTCACTCACAGACATAAAGTTGACTGTAAATGGAGTGTTTAACTCATCGGTACATTGATTGATTCCCCAGTGGCCGTGACAAGCTTGTGGTCAAAGCCATGTACTTGTGGCTGACGTGTAATGAGTTCGAGTCTAGTGCCGCTGAAGACCCGCCATGTAGAGGGGACCACTGCACGTTAAATCTGCTGAATCTCGAAAGTCCTTCCGTTGGTGTGATGTGCAAGTTAGGAAGGAGGATGCTAGAGCTCAGGTTTTGTCTTCATCACTGGACCCACGGTTCAAAATTACGAGGTCCGTCGCCAATAGCCGTAGTATAGCTTTTTGAGCGACGTTAATATAACTCGCTCTCTAACCGTCCTCGACCTGATTTTCCTGTTTGTTATCAAAATGCTAAAGCAGGGGTTCCCAATTATTTTTGTCTCATGGACCCCTTGCCATGTATTTTCGGTTTGGGGTTGACCCCTTCTTACCCAATATTGAATTTTTGCAAATTTATCAACTGTAATGTCTTTTTAACAGCTAGTGTAGATCTACTTACTTTAAAAGAATTGTAGTGAAGTAAAGTGTCGAAAACTTAAAAAGCTCATGTTAATTAATTTAGATTAAAATTTAATTAATACACACATAAAATAACTGAACCACAAATAAATGCTTTTAATGGGAGGGATGAGTCTGGTGCCTCAATAACAAATTTTCAACATTTGGTATCACAGTCTTCTCAGGTTTAACCCTAAATCTCCTCTGCTAGTAGTGACCAGCAGAAATATACCCCATTCTTTCTTCTGTTTTAGAGACAAGCAACCGCACTGAAACTCCTCACTAGGAAAAGCCATTAAAAGTTTTCTCACTACATTCCATAGTTTGGGACAAATAAACAGATATGTCTCTTAAAACCAAAATTGCTTATATCCGTTTCTAAACTTCCCTTTAAAATCTTTGTTAGTGCCTAATCCAATCAGTTCCTATTGTAATATGAAATTTTTATTTCCAATGTGACCATATGAAGTGATTGTCCACTGTGGTATATATTACCATATATACAAATCATTCTCAAACCTAGCTTCAAAATCTGAATAAAGGGCATTTATAGATGGACGTAGATTAAAACGTTCTGACAAATTGAGAAAAAGTTTGCAATCTCCAATGTTATACTGCTTTAGCTTAATTTTGGAAAGAAACGCTGAAATTCTCCTTGATTTAATAAAATTTATGCTGTCACCTTATAACTGCAAATTTACCTCATTAAATTTAGTATAAATAAATCTGTTAAATATATAGGTAATATCTGGTTCAATGAGAGTCACTATCATAGACCCCCAAATTATTTTTTCGCTTATGTGGACCCTTTGCAAGTCGTCATAGACCACTCTGCTAAAGGAATCATTAGTGCCAGATTTAAGACTCATTTTCGGGAAAAGATTCGGAACTCGGTGGCGGGGAAGAATTTGGGTCCCTTAATGGGAATCCCATTCCTAGTCCTGTCGGTGTCATTAACTTTAAAATCATGGCTATCTCATGAAACACCACAACAGATGCAGTTTAGTAAATTCCCCAATTTGCCCTTTATGTATTGCTAAAGATGCGTGGAGATCATTTTAGCTCTTGTTCTGCACTCAGCAATGAAGCAGCGGTTTGTGCTGAACGAAATGATCGTAATTTTATTTTTAAACTGTATTGGGCTGCCTGTCACAGACTGAAGGCAGTTGTGCCTCGATTTGGCGTAGGATTAAAAAGTTCTTTATTTTGACTTATTTGAGAGATTAAGAGCTGTCACAAAAGAACTAATAGCGCTTAAAAAAAAGAACAATCAAACGGAAGTTAACAAGCAAGGTTCTCTATATAACTACCATTTCTTTTAGTTACTAAGCATTTTTAAAGACTACTAATTTACGACACTCTCAGTTATCCTTAGATAGCTATATGGTCTTTATCTCAGCAATGACGATAGTCACAACCAACGTTCACTTACATAACTTTGGTTACACTTTTCGAGCTGCATCTGCTGTACTTCAAGAGCTCGGGAACACGTCAGCATTTCAATCTCATCTTTCAGGATCAAAGAGGAAAAGTAGGTTATACTTTTGTCTATTTGAAAATTAACCTGCACACACTCATCAACAACAACAAAAAAAACATCCAAATTTTAAAAAATACCAAATTGCTGCAAAGGTCAGCGCGTATCGTTTTATGACAATAAAGATAATTATCTCGGTCAAGTGACGAAGACGACACCTTAGCTGGCACTCTTCTCTCCAAATTACCAATGGGAGGATTGAGCTCTACAGATTTAACGTAAACCAGTCTCCTCTACACGGCGTGTCTTCAGTGGCATTAAGGCTCGAACCCGTAACACGCTGGCCACGAGTTCGTGATCATAGCCATTAGGCTGCCGCTGCCACACATTTTAACAATGAATCCTGGCACTATATATGGTGTTACTACATTAAGAAACTTTGAAATATTTCCTTTTATATTAAATATCTCTTTTTTATTGTTTGAGATATCGCTTACTGCTAATGGTTCTTACTTACTGCAGTTGATAGCATTTTTATAAGGAAAAAAATTGAGGGGAAGAAATTTTTGAGCGTAGGGAAATTCAATTAACTGCCCTTAATTAGTTCGTTACATTTAAACTGTGTTGGACATACTAGAAGAAATGGTAAGTTGTGGTAACTTGCAATTTAGACAGATTTCTAATTATAGTTTCCATTAATAGATATTTTTCTCACACTGTGAAAAAAAAACTCACAACATAACTTTTAACGAACACACATCCTTTATTACACTAACTATAAGACATAGAAAACATAGAACAAACCATTTAATTTTTCTCTGTAACCTCAAAACTACAACTAGCATGACTATGACACTAATCTATATCACACAGTTGTTCAGAAGCTCTTTATCTATCTTCTCATCATATTGTGGCCGCGGTAGCCAAGTGGTCTAGGCCTCGGATCATGGCTAGCGTGTCATGATTTCGATCCCAGTACCACTGAAATCCCGCCGTGTATGGGAGCGATGTAAGTTAAATCTGTCGAGAGCTCAAACGTCCTCCTGTTGGTGTGGTGGGTAGTTGGGAGAGTGTGCCAGCTCAGGTGTCGTCCGCGTCACTTGACCATGGTTCAAAATTACACGGACCGTCGCCGAAAACCCTCGTGTAGCTGAACAGTGCGACGTAAATATTCACTCACTGCACTTCTAAACATATTGATACCCAACAACAGATACGTTTCTGGGTATCAATTTTTGTATTACGCGTTTCTTACAGTATTACCTTAGAATAAATCAACTTGAGTTCAAAAAATAGATAAGAAAAATTTAAAAAAAAACATTTGCTGTATAACATTAGTCCTTTGAGAATAGTGTTAATTATAATGTCTTTTTAATTTAGAAATTTCCAAGGAATTTTAAACATTATTTAATTAAAACAATGTAAAATTGATCAATTAAAAGTTCATTAGGAGTAAAAAACAAATTAATTATGAATTTAAAAAAATTTCTTCACTTTAAATTTATTTCAAGTTAAAACGTGTCAAAATTTTAGCATTCCTTTTATATAAATTAACAAAATTTTGTAAAGAATTTCCTAAGGGTTGAGATTTATTTTCAATGCATGCTATAGCCTCTTTGAGAAAACAAACCTTTCTTCGGCTTTTTTAAATGTACTGTACGTGGTTCTATTACTTTTTAAATTTATCAGCTCTTTTAAAAAAAATTTAGAAAAGCATACTTTTTTTTTTCTTTCTGAAGAGTATTTTGTACCTTTTATGTATAGAATAAGTTATGCATAGTTTTTTTTTTCTTTCCTTTTTCTAAACTATATATGCGGTAGAAAAAAACTATACATACTTCAAAATTATTTTCCAAGAGAATGAGAAGATTCTTTAATAAATTCTATTTCAATAGCAAAGCCAACTTTGACTAAAATTAAAGCAAGAATCACAATTGACATACTTTGAATATCAATTTAAAAATCAAAATAAAATTTACATGCATGTAATGGAAAGTGATTAAAATTTATTGTTCCAAAATCCATAGCTTTTAAAAAGTTAAATATAAAAACTTACTCAAACGTCAAAATTTGCATTATAATTTCTAATGCAATTTGTATAATTATTTTCTAAAAATATTTTATTATTGTTAAATATGAAATACGATTATATTTATATCAACAGGGAGATTTTAGATTTAAAAAAGTATTTTTTTTTTTTAAAGTCACCTTTTTCTCTTTTTAAAACTACAAAAATGAATGTTTGTGTCAACACCGAATAGATTTGCTCACAGATATCATAGCCATCCTTAAAAAATAATAGCATTATATTTAGATTTATTTGTAAATCATAGACAATTAAAACGTGGTTAATAGCTTTTGTTTAATTTAAAAAGTATAAGAACTAGCATATTTCTTTTTTAAAAATTCAGATTAATGACAAACCCTTGTTATTGCAGATTATCATGTTACATATTATACTTGATTCATGTATAATATTAAAATAACATATCGCAGTTATTAATGCCATATATAATATCAAAGAACTGAAGTATTTTTGAATTTTGTGGATAGAGGGTGAAAAAATGAAATGAATAAATGTAAATATATATTTAACTCTGAAAAGATCATATATTTCTTGCGATGGAACAAAATTTAACTTAAGGTATCCGAACACGTTGAAAATGACCAAATTGTCAAGACAAATATTTTTGTTTTTATTTTATTGAATAGAGTTATCTTTTGACTTTACGAAACATACTTTGTTTTGTTTCTACACTACCTAGATTCCGAGTTACAACCAATTTTACAAAGTTAGAAAAACCGGAAGTGGGGTTTTGATCTACCATAAGTCGGTATTTACATAAATAGCTCAAAATCTATCAGGCGAGTCTGATAACTCAAAATATTACGAATGTATTTCTATAAAACTTTTTTAAACCTGTATTTATGTTATTTTCTAGAGAATGTACTAAAATATTTTTTATTGTATGAATACTTTTTGAGCTATGGCTTGTTATTTACATAATAGTCTCATAAAAATGTAACATTTCTTATAATGTTTACTCACAATCCGCTCTAAAATGTTCAAATTTTCATAAATATTAAAATTTTAGTACATTTTCTAGATAAATGCATCCAATTTGTTTTAGTAATACTTTTACTAATATATATATATATATATATATATATATATATATATGGTCATTACTTTTTTCTCTAAAGGCTTTGAAGTGTTTCAAAAATATTGCTAAAATTTTACTTATAATTGTGGTTTTTATAAAATTCAGGTAATTTGTTTTAAATTTTTAGAGTTAAATAGTAATATTTATTGGTAGTGAGTCCTAAAAGAACATTTATAATGTTTTAGTATGCTATTTTGTTAAAAAAAAGTACTCCGAACGTGTTCGGATACCTTAAAAAAGCATACAAAATATTCATATTAAAAATTTTGTATGCATCTGTATATTTTTTCACCCTAGTAATAACCTAATTACATCAAGCAACCTAGCTCAACTATATTCGTGATGATGTTAGTGATTTCAAGCAATTTCTTATGTAATCATGCCATATTGTTATCATGTCGAATTTCGATGTTAGGTGATGCAATGTTGTGATGATTTTCTGTTTTTTTGCATTATACTCATAAATAATAATAATAACTTATCTAAACTTGTTCTCACAAATTGTTACAATCTCACACTGGAAAATAAATTTTTCTAATCCCTTAAAATGGTGGATATTTTTTGTGTACATTATTAGCTAATAAATTTTCTTCATCATGTCGTTCTGCGATGATCAGTGAGAAGGAGGAGTTGGCATAATTATACAAAATATCTGTTTAACTTTCATGCCAGACATCGGAAATGTTGTTTTTACCCATTTTACTATGCATACATGTCGCGCCAAAATCTGTGTCACAGTCAAATTTTTTTTTAAGTATTTACTTCTTGTATCTATATATATATATCACTTGTTTTATTTGTATTACATATTAATCACTGCTGTGTTATGTACACAATTATACTGTTACAATGTTTTCGTGAGTGCAATTCTTTTGTGTAAATTATGCGGTAGCCCAGATCTCATCTCAAAATTCGAATTTTATGAATTTTTTTTTCTTTACAAGACGTTCTATTGTACTACATTTGTTTGGCAGAAACGGAGGCAGGGGATGGTCGGTGTGGTATTCAAACGAAAGTCCCTGCCGGTCAAGAAGTTAGTGGGGAGGGAGAAAGTGAAATGGAAAATAACGAGTTCACGTGTTGTGTGTGTAGAACATTTCCGCACTTATTATAATCTCTTTTGGGAGTATTTTTTTTCATTAAGGTCGAGCTGGGATGCAACTCACGGACCACAGGAAAGGAAAATTTTCCCCTTCGCCATGGCGTCAGGATGACAGGCCAGCCACATTCATCAGGTTCGGGAGCTGTCACGATTTACGACCTCCAACACGAGGGAGCAGAGGAGACAAACGTTTAAAGGTTCCTACAATGCCGTGAAGTCAATAAGAGAATTCAACAATATGCTACCCATTACGGCGGCTACATTCTTCCAGCGTGGTGTCTCCCACCCCTCTTCAATTCGTCAAACGACAGGACATAATTGTCGTTATTTCTTCACCTTCACAACAGAAAGGGGGACTTCCGCCTTTTCCTACTGCACTTGGCACTAAAAGGCTCAATCGTCGGGATCAAGGATTCCCCCTCCAGTTTTTTTTCCCTCTCCTGCAGTTGTTTTTCCAAGATTTCATCGTGTCAAGAAGATCCATTTCCGGCTCGCTGTTGGACTATTACTATTGTCATTTAATCACTCCCATTTCAGTTTTGTATGTCTGCTGCAAAATATGTGTTAATTTTTTTTCTCTCTTTCCAGGTGTTTGTGAGTCTGAAAGGGGGGAGGAGTGATGGGTGGCTTGGAGGCTGGAAGGCTTAGATGCTGATCGGGTTTGAAGATGGTCCCTAAGACACATGCAATTTGTGTATTCCCCTTGTAACTTGTTGACAGGATGTTGTCGCATTCCTTAGTTGGGGGGTCACAACGGCCGGTCAGCAAAGTTGAATGGACTCATAAATTGATGAGGAGTCGTGAAATTTGTAACTCTGCGCTTGGTTCCTGACCAATGGCTAGGCGGGACCAAAGGGCGTGCGGATGAAAAAGGGGGTAATTTGCCCCCACTTAAAAGGAGGAACCAGGACATTTCTCGGCAGAAAACGTATTTTCTCGGCAGATTTAGAGAGAGATTTTACAGATTAGCAGAAGACAGAGATTACCATGATTTCAGATTAAGAGCGTTAAATTTAGGCCGTCCAAGTACCACCCAGCTCCATGCCTCCGTTTCAGATAAGTGGAATGTTGTAGTATTCTTATTCTTAAAATTTAATAGTGTATTTATTTTAACCTAGTAATGTTTTAAAAGTAATAAACGAATTTGATCTCATTAAATCTGAATTATTCATTTAATCTCATTGTTTTTTAATTGAGTTTTAAAGTACTAACCACTAATATGATGCAGACATAAGTTAAATTAATCGAACCTGCGTAAGTCATAATATGTTAAATTAATGAAGTAATAGTAGCGCTGCATCAGTCGATACAGCGCACCACGGGGTCATCAACGAAAGACAAGTTTAAGTCCTTGGCACAAAGATCTTGATGAATAATACAACGATACTTGAAAACTTTTCTTCCTAAATAATTTTCAAGCAATGCAACAAAACCTTTTATTCTGCCAACCATGTAAGGCGCTCCATCTGTGCAAACACTGTCTAATTTTGTCCATTCTACTTTGTTAATTACAATTACATTTTTAAGTTTCTTAAAAATGTCTTCACCTGTAGTCAAAACTAGTTGGCGCAAATCAAGAAGTTCTTCCACAGTATAAAAAATTTCGTTCGTGTAACGCACAAAGATGCTTAATTGCGCATTGTCAGTGATATCACAGCTTTCATCCAAAGTTAATGAAAAATATTTGCAATTTAGAAGTCCAGAGACAATTTGCGTTCCAACATCCTGGCCCATGTCATCTATACGACGCATGACAGTATTTCTAGACAAAGCTATTTTATCAACCATATTTTTGACATTAAGATCACCAACATTTTGGGCGAAAATTAAAAGGCTGCTTTTTATTATCTCCTCATCAGAATATGGTATTTTCTTGCGGGCTAACAACAAAGAAAGTTCATAAGAAGCCTACATCATGGTTTCCATTTCGTCCTTTCTCTTCTGGAACAAATATTGTTGGCCGGCTAAAGTTTTCTTTTTTTTACTGATGAATTCCGTTCGCAAATTTGATCCAACAGTATATTTGCTGTTGAAAACACTATATGCAGTTGTATGAAATGACGCTCCAAGTTAAATATTTTGGAACTGCTATACAAATTCCACATATCAAACAAACAGGCTTGAAAGCATTTGATGTGATAACAAGTATTGTTCTTCCAGACAATTTTAAAATCACGTGCTGCAATATCCTCTTCATAATTTCTTTTCGATGTTGAAGGTTTACTCATAAACATATTGAAAATTTAAAAAAATTTAAACAACTACGCTCAACCACTAAAATCTAAAAACAATTTTAGAAAAGGAGAAAAGCTAAATGTCTTGCTAAACAGAGTTTAGAATCAACTGAGTCTGACAGCTAGAAACTATTACTAATGTTACGCTACAAATTTTCTAGGCTCCAAATCTAGGATTCTGATTAGTCATGGATGCAAGTTCACATTCCCTCTGCTTTACAAAGTGGCTACTTTGTGCATATAGAATTGCTTCTACCGTATCAACAACTACGCTCCTAATATATTACAGAATTACTTCTTGACATTACAGAAATTGTAAATAGCCAACTATCTCCGGAAAAAACCTTTTCATCTGTAATCATTCTGACAGCCGATAGCTATAAACTTCAGCCCTGCACGGGGAAGCTGAAATTTGAAAGGAAAATGTGAGATGTTAAAAATTAACCGCCCCCGAGAGAGGGTTACTTTTTGGGGCAGTTTAGACCATCCGAGAAAGAGAGAGAATTTGTTTTTAGGCTCACGTTACTCACAACACTGTTCTAGGAACGTTACAAAGCAGTAGAATTGTAAGTTTTGGAGCATGATCTCATTTTGGGCGTTTTTCTGGAAAAAAGAAAAATCTTGCTCAGCGCCCTTAAAATCTCACGCTGAAAATTTCTGTTTCTTACATATTCTCTTCATGACAATCTTTGTATTGTAATTCAATTAATTCAGTAATATTTTCATAATATTTTTGTAATTTTTTTCAAAAAAGCCTTCGCGTGCCACAATTACGACCCCCGTGTGCCACAATGTGGCACGCGTGCCGCGGGTTGGCCACCCCTGGCGTAAAGTATGACCTTCAGGTTCCAGACAAGCAAGGGATTTCCCATTGTGGACGGTTAATTTTCGTACGATGATCTTGAGATTCCCTTGGAGTCTAAGGTACGTTTATAAACAGTGTTTTTTGGTTAAACTGGCAGGTTTTCCTTATATGGTTTGTATTTTAAGGTGGTTATTTTAATTCCGTCCTGATGTAAAAAGTTTTATGATTTTCTGTAGGCATAGAAACATGTTTGTGCACTGTTATGTGTAATATCGATTTTCTATGTCATCGGGATTTTGGCAAATGCGTAAGTAACTTAACATTTCGTCCTCTTTTTACGGTTACTTGTATAAATGAGATTAATTTTTATCTAACACAAAACCACTACTGAAGACAATTTTTTTCACCTAATTCAGTTACAATAGGTTTGAAGATGTAAATTTCTTTCTTATTAAAAAAAAAAAAGAATTAAATAGATCTTATAAGATTTTAAATTGGAAAAAAAAATTTTTTTTTTTTGAAACTACAGTTCGTTGAAAAATTTAAATATATGTAGACCATTTTCCTAATTTAAATCATCCTAGGAAAAACAGTTTTAACTTTTTTTTTCTTCCTTTCTCTACGGATTGTATAATTCAGTGGCAATACATCTTATCATAGCAATCAACTGCGAGAGAAAAGACTTTAAGGAGAGGGATTTTTTCGAGGAGGAGAAAAGAAAGACACCGAGGGTGGCACTCTGCAGGGTTAAAGACCCAAACCATTCGCCTCCAAAATCGGCTCCTCTTTCCAATATGATGCCAAACGTTTCATTTCATCTGTGAACGAGAACCTAATTATATAGTATTGCTAGATTCTCTTATCAAAAGGATATCGTTAAAAAATATATACGCTCATCTCTCAAAATTATAGTGTGTAAATACATGCTACAATTTTATTTCAAATAAAAATGAGTTACATATTGATTTTGTCAACTTTTTTTTTAATTAAATAGCTTGGCTGTAATTATAAGCAGCATGATTTAGAATGAAAAAATTTGAAAGTAATTTGAATTGTACATTTTCTTGGTAAATTTTGTTTTTCTTACAGAATATGAGGATCAATTAGTTTTAAATATTTTGGTAATGAATATTTTTATTGACAGATTGATTTAAATCACTAATCATAAATCACTTTAGTTGTTATATTGAACATCAATTAAAGTTTAAATAAATCTTTACTTAAATTCATACATATTAGTTTTTATCAATAAACCATATAAAAATAAGCGAGCAATTGCAGTTTAATAAATTTTCTTTTGTAAATATACGTGCAAAAAAAAACATTGTTTCTATTGGTAGAGCATTGTTTTTCACCCAAGAATCAAATTTTCACTGATATTTTGGTTAATACAAATGAAAATATTTAAATAAAAACTTCCATATAGTCAATGATTTATAAATTTATGCTAATTTACGTTCTTAAAAATACAAAGCACACATTTTTTATCAAAAAGAAAAGTAAAAGGAATTTTTAATTATTATTCTGCCTCTTAATTATTATGTTTAATGCGTCACACATTTTTATTTTGTAAGAAAATCAAATCATACCTGAAGCTCCGGATTAATATTCTTAGTTTATCCCCTCCACAATTTTTTTAGACTGTCAAAAAGATGTAATTCTGACGTATTTGCTAAAATAAATGAATGAGTAAATATCAAACCCCGACGATCTTTTTTTTTTTTTTTTGCTTCACAAATATTCAAAAAAAAAAAAAATGCTGATTTGAAGAAATACTTTTTCACGACCTAGTGGCCGTAGGTGTAGGAGGGTTCGGAGAAGAAGCATACACACACACACACAACACATGATCTTAAAAATAGATACTTCTATTTTAGCTCTAATACTTTATGAATAATTTACAGCTTTATTTCCTGACCCTTGGGAGCAATCTTAAATCCTAATTCTTAATCTAACTTATGAGATTATTCAAAATGACTAATTTTGGATCGTATCCTTATGCAAGTCCTTCCCGAACCACGATTGCTTTGGGTTGGGTGGGTACAGATTCACTGCTATTTCCTACCACAACTCCTGGTGGATTCTAAGACGAATATTAATTTAAAACCGCACGACTGCGTAGTCGTGGTTCATTTTCTATTACTCCTAGATTTCACGATTAACCTCACTCCCCCTCCCGCCAGGGTCGATTTAAGCTCATTTCGGTCCCTGGGTGCAGAAGATCTACAAGCCTCCCTTGGCACTGTGTGACGGATATATACGCGTTTATATCTAATGTCTTCTTTTTCCTTTCAAATCAATATTTATTTCAACCAACCTTCATCAAAAGAGATTATATATGTAATAAGGAATATTATATATTCGGTTTTCGCGAGTTGAGGAGAGCGAAGTGAGAAGTCAAGTTAAGGAAAGTAAAGTGAAGAGTGAGAGGTCGACACGTAGTTGTTGACAAGTTAAGCGAGGTTGGTACGTTTGATGTGCGCAAAGAGAAGTGGATATTCAAGATTGAAAATAGAGAATTAAATATTACGGAGCTTGGAGTCATCGTCAATTCCTCCAGCAAACGATAGTGGTGAAGTTCGTCGTGCAGAAAGAGCATAGATCCTAAGAAATATATGATTAAGTAAATCTGATTATTAGTTGCGGCGTAGTTGTAAATGTACGCGATTAAGCTATCTTAAGATTCAGTTGTTCTGTAATATTATCCCCCGTATTATATATCTCACCTCTGCACTCTACCATAGTTATATACCTTAATTAGAATGTGTGTTGTGTCTGTTGTTATAACTGATAAGAATCAATAAATCAGTTTGAATTGGACTAATGTCTTTTGAATCATTTAGTTCCTCCTACACATCTAGCCGGTTTTTCAGATAGACAGGAAGGTATTAATGTAAGGGGGGTGGCTACATTACACAACAACTGGAGATATAAATTTATAATACCAGAAATTCTGGTTAAGTCCAGTTTATCCGGCCCGGCGCCACAATGGATAAACCGGTACTGCCCCCTCCAATGTCAGGGTTTAAAAAGTACTTACATTTGCATTAAATCAAGTCATCTCCACGGAAAGCGTTTTTAAACTAAAATCACAGTTAAAGAATAGTTTCCTCAAAAACAGTGGATCTTAAACTATGGTCCGCGGATCGCCGGGTCCTCAGCGCCATTCTAGGGAATCCTCGAAAGCCTCTCATTTAATGTTGAGATTTTCTCTTTTACAAACTCTGAAAGGCCTCCTGATGCTAAACTGGTCCATCCTAAACTAAATCACTAAAGTGCTCCAATGAAAAATTCTACTAAATATATATTTCGATCAATTGATGCTTTCCAATCTACTTATTTATGTGAAAGAACATTTTCAGCAGCACAGAAACCGTCTGGAAAGCGTACAAACCACTAATTGAGACTGTAGATTCATAAGCTAAAAGGCAAATTTTCAACCATGATTTTTCATTCGTATCAATAAATTGACGTATAAGGAGTAAGTATGTACAGCATTTAATTATTGAATAGCATTTTATTAGATATTTAAAGTTGTTTTAATGATTCTTATAATAATCTATTATCGGATGTAGTAGAGGCATAGTTTGTTAAGTGATTCCGTTACACTTCAAAATAAATTTAAAGGAATTAAGATGAAGTACATTCTAAAGACAGAATATTCTGTAGTTATTTCCACAAATAATTCACCCCCATAAGCTTTTTTTACATACACACAGGCGCGATTTATTTTTTAATTGAAAATTGTTACAACTAAGTACATTATTGTAACAAATATTTTCTTTCCCGTTCTTTCAAAATCTGCTACATAAATGATATTATTGTAATACTTGTGTCCGATAATAGCTGGTCCGGACCCGGGACATCCCCTTGTATGCACCATTGTGTAGAGGTGCTGATTGTGACGTTCTTCCGTTGATTGGTGTAGTCAGTGGCGTAACGGAAAATAATTGTCCCCCCCCCTCAAGGTCAGGAGGATTTGTGCCCCAAGCCAGATCTTACAAAGGATTACAAGATCAAACATAATATAACTTTACATCACGTAAAAATATTTAAACATTAAACTATTAACTGAATACAAAATCAACCCCAGGCTGAGTAAACGAAGTAAATAACGTATAACGTTAGAGAATATTTATAGTATTTATTGAAATGGAAGAACTAAGAACAGAGTCGAAAGATAACCTGGAAACTTAAGCAAATACAAATGCATTAAGAAAGACACGAAAGCTGTGAAATAATTTTCGATTTAAATTCATACGAATAAAAAGGTATCGCTTACCTTATTCTTCATTTCTGAATCCTGGGATGAGCTTGAGCGAAAGTTCGATTATATTCTAGCATAAATATACTGCCACTCTTAAAAAGGAGAGTTCTTTGTATGATGCAAAAATGATTTAATGAAAAAAAGAAATAAAAAACTGATGCATTCCGCGTCCTAAGACAAAGGCACAACTACTATTACTAATATACACAAAATAAAAGAAAATGTGTTCCCTTAAATCTCTGTATCTATGGTAGCACCTACATAATCGCACAAAATCACTTCTATTCAAGTTTGTTTCTTCGTTTTCATCTTCCGACTCTTTTTCTTTTGATAGAGTATCCTTATTAGCTGAAGTGTCTGAAACTGTGTTTTTTCTTGTGAATTAATTTTCACTTCCATGATTTGTTCATCAGGTTCCCTGGCTTTACTATTACTAGCACTTGCACAAGATTATGTTCTTGCAGATATTATAAGTAAAAAGTTATCCAATTTGTGCATATTTGTTATTAATATTATACTTCTTTTCCTTTCGAATTTTTCATTTTGAGAAACATTCAAAGTTTTTTTTAACTCCACTCATTTTGGGGCCGTGTTTCTTCTTGTTTATTAACAAAATACGCCACTGGATGTAGTGGTTGAAGGGAGGATATCAGCTCAGGTGCCGTCCTTGTCATTGACCACGGCTCAAAACTACGAAGTCTGTCTCCAATAGCTCTCGTTTGCCATTATGGTGCTACGTTAATAGCATTCACTCACGACATCTTGAACAATATACAGGATGCGATTTCAGTGTTATCAGTGACATGACCATGACTTGAAAAGATGTGCCGTTGGAGAAGTCTGGCTTTGTAGAAGGAGGATAGGCAGATGGACCACATCTCTAGGGCCTTATGTCAAATAAGGGGCATGAAATATTTTGTTACACAGTCATGCTGATACACTTTTAAGACAACTATTACTCAAGGATTTCACCCTTTTTTAATTGTATTAAAAAACAAATTTATTTGCAGGATAAATTCTAAAAAGGGGATTTTTTAAAGAAATATATTATGGATTAATATAATGTTCTTTTGTTTTCTGTAAAAATGCAAACTAAAAAAGTATTATCCAAAAAAGGAAAATATTATGAGCGACTGAAAATGAAACACTAATAGTTACTCATAATATTGCTCAGATTTGTCTTACTCACGAGTCACATTTGTCTTGTGCGCATAAGGG
>BMAO01017655.1:0-100768 GCA_019973975.1 Trichonephila clavata
GCGAAGGATTCAACTTTTTTGAAAAAAAATATAAAGGTTTAACTTCTGAATTAGGATACCTCTGTTCTAAAACAGCCCCGATACCCGAGGAAGAAGCATCAGTCGTGACTTGCAATTCTGCGGCAAGATCAGGTAGAGCCAAGACAGTGGATTTAGAATAGCGTTCTTAATATCATCGAATGAAGCCTGAGCTTCTGAAGTCCATTCGAAAGGAGTATCTTTTCGCAAAAGATTTGTTAAAGGCAGTGTACGTTTGGCAAATTTTTAATGTACCTTCTATAAAAATTACAGCATCCTAAAAAAGATTTTATTTGTTTCTGATCTATCGGAACAGGAAACTGATTAATTGTGATCGTCTTATCCTTATCAATGAGTATACCCTCCGGTGTGACAACAACCCCAAAAATTTACATTTCTTAGTTAAAAACTGGCACTTAGCTGGATTGAATTTAAGATTAGCATTTTCGAAACGCTCTAACACTTTTATTAATCAGTTCGAAATGTTCTTGGATGGTTTTTGAAAACAAAAAATTATATCATCTATGTAAACTAGAGCGCCGTTGTGAAGTAAATCTCCTAATATTTTCCTGCGCTATGGATTGAAAAGCTTTAGGGGAATTTTTAAGACCAAAACAAAGTCTATTAAATTCGTATTTATCACCGTCAGTGTAGAAAAAGCCGTTTTATGTCTATCTCTATTATGAAGTGGTATTTGATTAAATGCGGACTTCATGTCTAAAGCGGAAAAATAATTCGACCCCGAAATCTCATGAAGAATGTCGTCCAAAGTAGGTATAGCAAAATCCTGAGTCAACGTAATTTCATTCAGCTTCCTAAAATCTAGAACTAAACGCCATTTTATCTCTCTGTCTGACAAAATAAAGCAGGTGTGTTATACTGAGATCTAGATTTTGACACAATGCCCGCACTCTCTAAATCAGGATTTGTTTCCTAAATTCATTCCGAAGATTAAATGGATTTTTATAAATCGGACATCTAATTGGGTAATTATGCTGCAATAATATTCTATGATGTTCTGTATTAGCGGCGGATAATTCAGCGGTTGATCGAGCGAAAGCATCTTTGTGTTTTATTAAAAGTTGCATTAATTTATTCTTTGTTCTAGGATCTAATCCAGAGAAGTTAAAGTCTTTTTCAGATAATTCGGGTAAGTATCTTGTGATATTGGTAAATCGACCGAAAATTCTTCATAACTATTAACAGTGCAGATTTTCATGTTTTTATTTAAAGTTATTATGTGTTCGGAATTATTCGTAATTTGTAACTCGGTTGTGTTAAGTTGAGAATCAAAAGTGACATGCGGTGAATTTATATGTATACCCTTATTTTTTAATTTAGCAGCACCAACAATAGTCGCAACTACACTAGAATGAGGCAAAACTGGTACCTTAAAACGAACATTTTTAACCTGCTTTGGACCAATAATAGTTTTATTTTCCAAAATTCCAAATATATCACACACAAGTGTCATTTTGCAACGAAATTTCACAATTAACAAATGGAATGGAATTCTCAGCTATTCTCAAACAATTAAATTTCGTATCTAACATCGCGTGCCTAAGTTTAATAAAATCGAAGCCCAAGATCGCTGTGTAACCAATATTTAATTCCTGCTTAGTGACAAAAAAAATTTGCTCACAATGAAATTTCCCTAAAGCTAAATGTATCTTATAACAACCCACTATTTCCACTTCCCCGTTATTTACTGCCTTGATTTTTACAAGAACTTCCAACGGTTTCATATATTTATTCTTTATTTTGTCGAAAAGAGAATTTGACAACAGTGAAACAGAAGCTCCAGAATCAATTAAAATATTGAACTTATGGCCCCCAGAGCTTGCCTCGACAATCGGTAAGCTAACATTACAATTTGGAGAGAAAGCGCCCAATTGCCCGTGTTCTAATGACGTCTCCCTCCTCGAAAGTTTAAATTCCCTGCGTTCCTTTGACCGTGAAAATGTGTTTGAAAACCACCCCGAAAACCTCCCGAGGGCGGTGATTCATAAATCACTCCCCTATTCTGCGTGACATTGTATCTCTCTCTCTGTGAATAACCGCTTCGACCTCCTCGCGAACGTCCCGGAAACCGAAGTGTATTCTCTGTGAGGCTTTCATCTCTCATCCGTTTTCGGCACTCGTTTTGCTTATGACCTATCCGTTGACAATAATAACATTGAAATGAAACGGGGTTTCTGCGAGGGAAATTTCTCGATGAATCAGAGTGATAGGCATTTACGGAGTCCTTGGTTTGTTGTAGTTTACCCACTCTTATATTTAATTCCTGTACGCGTTCCGCAAGAGCTGAAACAATCGCTGATTCTCTGTTATTCTCTCCCGATCCCGCGCGATCGTTTGTCGCTATTTCATTAAGTCTCTGATGCTGCTCCTCTAACAATGCGGCCGAAATGGACTGTTCGAATGTCGTGGGGTCCCTCGCCAATACGAATCTTCTAATATCATTTTTCAGCCCACTAATGAATCTCGATTGTAGAAGTTGATCATTCGCCAGTCGGACTGCCAACGATGCCACAACGTTCTGCGACTCGAAAACCTGATTTCCCAATTTTTTGATTCTAGATGCGAATTCCTGCACAGTCTCAGAAATTCCCTGCTGACAAACGGAGAACAGTTGAAGTTTTGTGGACAATGGAACCGTGCATTCGAATCTCTTAAGGAGAATTTGAGACAATTGTTCGAAGTCGTGAATATCATTATTGCTGGGGTCAGCAAAAAAAAATTCTTCCACTACACCTGAAAGTTTGAGTTTCAAAATTGCAGTTTTCTCATTATCTGCCCAATTGCCTAACTTCGCAACTTCGTTAATTTTATTTAAAAATTTTCTAACACTCGAACCCTCACTGCCCGCAAATTGTGGGATCAACTCAATTAAATTAAACCGATCGGAAGTAGTATGCAATTGAACAGGATCGGCCTGACGAGAACGAGGCATTATGCGAATTTTATCTAAAACCGGCGAGTTGCAATTAAGATAAAATTATCGACAGAATGAAGTTAAAAAAAAAATTATGTTAACATTCTTACAAAGAGAAGGATCCATCTCCATCCAATATACCAGTGCCTAAATACATTAGAGCAATATGGGATCGAAAAAAAAAGAATTTTGCAACCTTTCATCTACCGAGGAAATTAAAAATTAAACTTGCGAGGAAAAAATAATTTGCTTTAAAGTTAACTCCAATGTATTCAACATTACAACAATCTTAAATTTATTATACATTCGAACACAACACATTAGCGATTGCCCAAATTCATCTAAAAAATTCACGCGTGAACTAAAGAGGGAAAAAAAATTTCCTCGAATCCTGGTCACTTGGCACCAGATGATGCAGCGCTACAATTACTTCATTAATTTAACATATTATGACTTACGCAGGTTCGATTAATTTAACTTATGTCTGCATCATATTAGTGGTTAGTACTTTAAAACTCAATTAAAAAACAATGAGATTAAATTCGTTTATTATGTTTAAAACACACACATTACTAGGTTAAAATAAATACATTATTAATTTTATGAATAAGATTACTACAACATTCCACTTATCTGAAACGGAGGCATGGAGCTTGGTGGTACTTGGACGGCCTAAATTCAACTCTCTTAATCTGAAATCATGGTAATCTGTCTTCTGCTAATCTATAAAATCTCTCTCTAAATCTCTGTAAATCTGTGTAAAATCTCTGTAAAATCTGCCGAGAAATGTCCCGGTTCCTCCTTTTAAGTGGAGGCAAATTACCCCCTTTTTCATCCGCACGCCCTTTTGGTCTCGCCTAGCCATTGGTCAGGAACCAAGCGCAGAGTCACAAATTTCGCGACGACTCTTCCAAATTATGAGTTCATTCAACTTTGCTGACCAGCCGTTGTGACCCCCTCAACTAAGGAATGCGACAACATCCTGTCAACAAGAAACAAGGGGAATACACACAAATTGCATGTGTCTTAGGGACCATCTTAAAACCCGATCAGCATCTAAGCCTTCCAGCCTCCAAGCCACCCATCAATACTATACAATAAAATATAGGCCTCTGCAAAATTAATATTAATCGGAGATAAAAATTCCAATATAGACATTCAAATTTGAAAATAAGGATACAACTCTCAAAAATGAAATATTAATAGCAAAGAAAACAAAACACATTAATACACATTATGCTCTTTTAAAAAGAATAGAAAACGCTTTTTATAAAAATACATCATCATGGTGAGTAAAATTTCATTAAATCAGCAGATGAATTTGTTATCTTAGGTCCCTCATGATTACCCACTTTCTCTAAATCATATCTATCTCTAGGTTTTACTTTATCTATTCTATATGGTCCCAAAAACTTAGGTCTCAATTTCAAACCTGTCCCAAATTGTGTTCTCTGAATGACCACCAAGTCACCCATCTGGTAGTTAGGTGCCTTTCTGCGCTTCCTGTCATAGGTTCTTTTATTCTCTGCCTGTATCTTCTGGATATTTTTCTTTGCGTCTTGTCGTAATTGGTTCCTCTGTTCTTGAAATTCCTCCATCATTTCGTCCATCAGTAACTCCCTCAGGCGAAGGTCTTCCTTGTTTCTCATGGTGACGCCAATTAATAATTCAAATGGAGACCACTTGGTACTACGATTAAATGTACTATTTAAAATTCTTTGAAGTGGGTCTACGAACTTGAACCACTTGGTAGACTCCTCAATTGACAGCTTGGTCAAAACGGGAATAATAGTTCGGTGTATTCTCTCGACTTGGCCATTCCCTCTGGGTACTCCGGTGGCGATTTGGAAATGTTGAATGTTTTCATTAGTACAATAATCTCCAAAAGCTCCAGAAGTAAAAGCAGAGCCTCTGTCTGTTATTATTCTCTTGGGATTACTAAAAGTCTTTTGTTGCAATTTTAATTTATCCAAAGCATCTTCTGCGGAAGTAGATCTAACGGGATAAAGCCAGGTAAATTTTGTAAAAGCATCCACTATTGTGAGAATATGCTGATATTTCTTGTTAGTAGAAGGCAAAGGTCATATAAAATCGACGTGATAAGTACTTAATGGCACATCCTCTTTAGGAATGGGGTTGAGGAATCCATCCTTTTTTCCACTCTTTTTGTTGGTCAAAATACATGGCACACAGTTAACAATTACATTCTGCACCTGCTTGCTCAAATTGGGAATAAAAAATTCTTGTTTGACAACTCCTTCAGTCTTGGCAACGGAGAAATGTCCCTTCTCATGTGCTAACTTAATTATCTCAGTTTGCATATCTCTTGGTACAACTATCAATTCACGACCTTCAACATATTTGTAAACTATTTCGTTTTTATCGAAAAAGTCTGAATTGCTGTTTGTTTCAATCAGTGACCTTAGACTCTGAGTGTATTCATCATCTTGTTGTGCCCTTTTTAATCTTGAGGTTAGAGTATCGTTAGTAATTATTGCGACTGGATATCTGCTAAGGGCATCCACATGTTGCACTCTCTGGCCGGAACGATGCACAATTTCATAATCAAACTCTTCCAGCAATAATGCCCATCGCGCTATACGAGTAACCAAATCCTTTTTGTCCATAGTCTTTTGAAACACTGAGCAATCCGTTATGACTTTGAAATGATTTCCCATAAGGTAGGTACGAAATTTCTTTAAAGCGTTGACAACAGCAAGAACTTCAAGTTCATAGCTGCTATACTTCTCCTCTGCCGGAGTAGTTTTCTTAGACATGTATTGAACTGGATGCAATTTTCCATCTTCTGCCTCTTGGAGTAAGACGGCTCCGTAGCCTTGTTGACTTGCATCCGTGTGCAATTCGGTTGTTTTTCCCTGCTGGAAAATACTTAATACTGGACTTGCAGTCAATAATTGCTTGAGCTTTTCAAATGCTTCTATTTGAGGTCGTTCAAAGACAAATCGATTGTTGTTTCTAATTAGATCACTCAAAGGTTTCGCTATTTTAGAGTATGACGGAATAAATTTTCGAAAATAGCCAGTGAGTCCTAAAAAGCTTTGGACTTGTTTGACAGTCGTTGGTACAGGAAACCTCTCGACAGCTATCGTTTTTGCAACTGAAGGGCGCACTGTTCCATTTTCGACAACGTGACCCAAAAATTCCACCTTTCGTTTTAAAAACTGACATTTTTCAAACTTGATCTCCAACCAATATCTGGATGCGACCTCAAACACCTTCTTTAGTTTTTCCAAACCTTCTTCCTCGTCTTTAGTTAGAACGACCAAATCGTCCAAATAAATTATTACGATGCCTTTTCGCATTACTTCCCTAAAACTGCTGTACACATATCTTTGGAATACGCTTGGGCTTGTACTGAGACCAAAAGGTACCTTATTAAATTCGAACTGTCCGTCTGGTGCAACAAAGGAGGTGAAATGCCTGCAATCCTCGTTTACGTCGACATGAAAAAAACCATTTTTCAAGTCTAACGTGGAATACACTTTGGCGTCTTGCAGCCTATCCAATACGTCCTCTATCAGTGGCAAGGGGAAGCGATCCTTGACTAGTTTTCGGTTCAATTTCCTATAGTCAATGCATAGTCTGTCAGTACCGTCTTTCTTCTTGACTAACACGATTGGACTTGCATATTCAGAAGAGCTTGGTCTCTCGATTCCCTTATCCAACCATTCGTCGATCTGCTTGTTGACGGTCTGATTCTCTAGAAATGACAAATGACGTGCTGTTTGGTAAACTGGTATATCATCCTTCAGGATAATTCTCATGGAATTCGTTTCTCGTTTCGGTCTTCTTAGGTGTATAGCTGTTGATTAGTTCAGAGAGTTCCTTTCTTATTCGAGGATTGATAACATGTTTAACTTCGATTTCATCTTCAGTTCTTGCTTCATAAACCTGTGTATTCACAAACCACACCTTCTCTTCGTGTTTACGGAAATAAACACCTTTTTTATCAAAGCCAACAAAAGCTTGTTCCAAAATGTCCGATCCTATCACTGCCTGGAACTCCAAATGCACCGCAGGCACGACATGCCATATTACGGAATATTTCTCTCCATCCAATTCGATTTCTCGTTGGAACGATCCTTTTGTTTTGACTTCGTACTTTCCCAATCCAGATAACACGACAATGTCCTTCGAGAACTTCGATTGCTCGATGATTCCTTTGCTTACATCTTCACGAATGAGCGAAACTGAGCTTCCAGTGTCGATTAGAGCCTCAAAAGTCTTGTTTCCGATGGTTATTTTCCTGGTCTTAATTCTGTCTTGCTGAATTCGAGAACAGATCTGGACCGGAGAGCTTGAAGATTTATTGATTTTCGTACCCTTGTTGCACTTTGTACAATCTACGGCATAGTGACCTGGTCCCCTGCAATAGCTACATGTAACCTGTTTAACTCTTTTATCGTAAGTTCTCGTCGATTGAAAGCATTTTCTATCATTCCAATTATTTCCAAGGTGAAAACGTTCTTGTTTTTGAGAACAATTATCGTTATTGTTCGATCTCTTAGCAAATGAGTTTAACTGCTTTGGCCCTATAGTTCTTCGGACGTCCTCATAATCTTCAAAATTTTTCGCTAGCTCAATAGATGAGTTAATAGTAGACCATTCGTCCAAAAAGTGTTCCTGAAAATCATACGGCGCCCTCTTCTTCATTTGATCGGCTATGATTAATTCTCGTAATTGGTCGTAGGTGTTAACTTTTAAGCCCAAAGTCCATCCATCAAAATACGTCTGTAATTCGTGTTGAAAATCTTGCCATGTTCGTTCATCGGACTTTTGGTGAAACAAAAATAACTGACGAAATTTTTCCGGAGAGAGATAATTTAAATCTTTGTAAGAGCAAATTCTTTATATGATCGTAATCGTTACACTTACCAGTTGGTTCTCTTGCGATCAGATGGGCAATTTCGACGGGTATTAAACCTATAAGTTTTTGAACCCAATCTTTTTTCGGTAAGAAAGTTAGTTCTGCATGACGCTCAAATAAGGTAAGATTCAAACCAATATCTTCCTTCATATTAAACTTATGAAAAGTTTAGTGAAACAGTTTATTCGATGCTTGAACGTTTTTGGTGTTATTCGGCATACCGGCAGTCTGTTGCGCTTGTATTCGCAACTTCTCTAATTCGTACTCTCGTCTTTCTCTCTCATCCTTTCGCATATCCTCTCTCTCTCTCTCAGCCCTTTCTGTACGTTCCTCCACTATGCTATCAAGCATCTTTTTAACATCGTCTTCAACGTAATCTGGGCTTTTTACGATCAGCTCCTTTAACTTTAATTTTGTGATACCTGCTTAGATAGTAAGATCCAAATCCTCGGCGAGTGACACCAAATCCTCTTTCCTTTTCGCGAGTAAGAATGCCATTTTTATACTCAGAATGGTGACCCAGAGAACAACTTAAATTTTTACCCAAGTTAAACGAGACAAAACCATTAAAATGACACGCAAAAAGTTTACTCACTTAAAAAAAAAAAAAGATAATTTAAATAAGATGCAATTATCCATTATAAACAATTATAGACAAAAATGGACTTTTTAAAGAATTCCCGGAACTTAAATCCTTTTACAAAACACAACAGTATTACAATTAATATCAATTTTATTTCTTATTAAAAAAAAACAACGCGCGCGTTCCTCTCATTTATCAAAAATAGATTACTAAGAAAAAACACGGAAAGTACTCAGTTATTAATCCAAAACTAAAGGAACATCAAATATTTATGTCTGCAATTAAACCAATAATAGTACCTAGTACTTCAAAATTCAATTTCAGATTCACAGAACAGGAAATATACACACAAAATCATTCATTTATATAATTTTCGCCTATTACTCACACAATACCAAAAAAAAAAGATACTAGCACAATTCACTGTAATTCTGAAGACACTTTACCTTGACCTCAATGACACAGGAAATCTTGTTTCGTGTTGATAACTCGCAATTCGATGTAGTTCCAAAGGTTCTCTCGTCAGTGTTGACATCAATGATCAAGGTAATCCCGTTTAATTCGTTCAGTATCTCGTTGAGTCGCTGGGCTTCCAGTTTTGGTTGACTGTAGCTGACGTGGAAATTCGCCAAGATTCCGTGTTTCTAACCAAGTCAATGGACTCCTTTTTCTTGTTGACTGTTCTCGCTGAAGTATTTTCCGTATCGCTCGTAAAATTTCTTATCCAGCTGAAGGCTTCGCCGGGTCTCTATTCGATGCAAGGCAAGGTCTATGTACCGCTCAGGAAATCAAAAATCGATGAGGAGGTAAAACTTTTAAAAAATGCTCTTAGATAAAACTTTGAATAGTTTAAAAAATTCTCGGTCGAACCCCCAATTTGTGAGACGGCGTCTAGGGGAAGGTTCGATTTTAATGTTAAAATAAGCACGCAGAGTTAAAATAACTTAATTTATTAATAACACAACTAAGACATTAACTATTTACAAGGGGTTTTAAATTATTCGAGATAACACCATACTAATTCCGAAAACACGTACTCTTTCTCAAAACAACGGAGAGAGCGATTTCCTCTGACCTGCCTTCGTTCAAGCTTTGGTGCAACTCTCAGTTTCTTCTTTCTGCCACCTTTATAAATACATGACCTCATCGTACCGCGCAGCTAAAACTCACGTGGTTTCGATTAGTGGTGCCATCTCTTACAATAAAAATCAAAAGAAGTAAAAGAAAACTTGCACTCCTTTCCTAGATATATATATAATATTTTAAAATAGGAGATACAAGTTCACAAGACATCCTAATTTAAAATAGAACCTCATTCTTCATTTCTATTTTTTAATGAAGTTTAGTTTCAAAATTGTAAATTGAAGAGAGAGAATACGGATTAAGATGATGTGTCATTTTCTTATATGTATATTTTTAATGGGACACAGTACGATTAAATTGACAAAAATCGGTCAAAAATCAAATTTAATTTTTTTAGCTTAAATTATTCTTTATAAACTGTTCTATAACCTGACAGAGTTTGAAAGCTCTACTTAAAGAACATAGACTTATATATATATATATGATAGTTTTTGCGTTCGTTTTTATTTACATCCCTACGGCAAATCAAAACTTTAAACTTACTTATCTCGGAAAGATAAAATAACTAGTTTGTCTTCATTTAAAATGCGAAGACTTTTTTTCTATATATTGTGCCTAATGCTTTGAATTTTTTTTTTTACCTATTGCTAATAGTACGTGTAACAAAAGTTAGTATGCATTTTTGAATCAAAGCAAAACTTTTTTATTTAAAAAAAAAATAATTGAACTTAGAATTTGTACATTTTTTAAGGAATTTTCAATAAGCATTCCTAAAAATAAATATTGTACGAATACCAATCACGTTATCGCAAAACCCACTTTTGTTATGCATAGTTTGACGTACTTATAAATCAAATTTCATGCGTGTATGTAAACTTTTGTAGGAGGAGTAGCATTTTAAAATCACTTCACAAACTTTAAGTTGTTTTTTTTTCCTTAAAAATTACATGGCTAGCTTTTTATGAAATTTTGAGCACACAATCTATTCTACATAGTATGATGCACACATAGGTGGCAACCAAAAAAATTTTGAAAATCCTTAAATTCAAAATTTTTGCTTAAATCATGTCTTTTTAATATAATGGCAAAAATATTTTTAAGTCGTTTTTCTTCTAAAATATAAGAACAATAATTTGCCTTTTTCTGTAATCCTTTATACAATTCCAAGTAATTTTGTAATCGAACATTAAAAGGTATTTATGACGATAGATCCTTTTCAAGGAAAAGTTGCTGAATGTTCTTTAGCGGAACAATTGGAACGAGTCTATGGGATAAATGACACAATTCCATGCTGTGGCAGCGACTTAATCCTTCATTATCGAAAGTAAAATCTATTTTTGAATAAATAAATTCAAAGCTTTTATTCTCTCCTGCTGCTTATTTTCAAAATGGTTAATTTCTGATCAATATTGTGTGTGAGTACAGAGAATTTTTTTTTAATTCTGAACATTTATAAACCTCGTGCACCACGCAATGTATCACACGGGGGATTATAATACAAAGGGGAAAGATTACAACACAAACATCCATGCCTTCTCCGGGACTCGAACCCAGGCCCTATGGCACCGCAGTCAATGTCACTAACCACTATCCCGTATGAGCGACTACAGAGAAATTAACAACACAAACCCAGACGTCTAATACTCTTAACGTTTCGTTACAAATAACTACATTTCAATTTCGATCTGAGGTGTCCGTCGGAGAACTTATCACATTCTTCCGAAGATGGATTGAGATTAATGAAGGTTATTCCTTGTCCAATATTATCGAAACTCTAACTCATCGCAAGAGAACTGAGTTTAGAGAAGGAGGTACCAGTTTATCCTTGTCCAGGGCCGGCTCGTGGCCACGGTAGCCAAATGGTTAAGGTATCGGATCATGACAGGACGTCGTGAGTTCGAGCCCAGTACCACTAAAGACCCGCCGTGTAGGGGAGCGATGCACGTTACATCTGTCGAGAGCTCAAACGTCCTCCCGTTGGTGTGGTAGTTAGGAGAGGGGTGCCAGCTCAGGTGTCATCCGCGTCACTTGACCATGGTTCAAAATGACGCGGACCGTCGCCCAAAGCCCTCGTGTTGCTAATCAGTGCGACGTTAATATTCACTCACTCGAAACCCATTTTATTTTAATTTCTCTCACACTCTGATCGTCTGTTTTTTGCTGCAGTCGGATTGGCTATGCTAGCTCCATCCACTCCTAGGTTCTTGATTCAAACGCTTTTTTGAGCTCTTTAAAGAGCTATTTTCTAATTTATTTAATTCTTACTATTGTTTCAAACTCATTTTTCTTAAATTTTGAAAGTGATTTTTTAAAAATTTTAATATTTTAATTACACTGGGAAAATAGAACTCATTGCAGGCATTTTAATTCACCCGATAGGAGATTAGATCCCGATAATAAGATCTGCACCTCGAAGCCCCGCTTACCGCCGCTCGTCCAATAGCAATTTAACACTACACCGCATGATAGTTCAACGTTGTCAAGTCATCTAGAAGAACTTTTTAAACCAGATACGGGATTGAGGGTTCATAGAAACCCATATACCTGGAAAAAATTTCGTAGATTTTACTCTCGCTCAATCTAATTTGCCCCGATGACCATTCACTCTCAATCTAATTTACGTTACGTCGATGCCCTCTCCTACTTTTGCTAGCGGACATGTATTATAGGCTCAAGAGTCTAGTTTTTAATCTACTGTATTTCGGATGTTTTTGATTTATTTAAATCTAAGTTATTGTTTTCATATTATGAATTGCATTATTGAATTATTATCGGTTAATAAACAATTACTGAGGGCATATATCAGGACTGGCCAACCAGCGGCACACGTGCCATATTGCGGCACGCGAAGACTTATTGAAAAATTATAAAAATTTTATGAAAGTATTACTGAATTAGAATGGAAATTTATCATGAAGAAAATATGTAAGAAACGGAAATTGTCAGGGTGATATTTTAAGGGAGCTATAAGTAAGATCCCCCCCCCTGTTTTATCAGAATTGCGCCAAAAACGAGATCATGCTTCGAAACTTACAATTCCACAGCATAGTAACGTTCCGAGAAAAACGTTGAGTTACGTGAGGAGTCTAAAAAAAATAATAAATTATCTCTCTCGGACGGTCGAATCTGCCCAAAAAGTACCCCTCTCTCGGGGTCGGTTGTTTTTAGCCTCTCGGATTTCCACTCGAATTTCAGCTTCCTCTTGCAGTGCTGAAGTTTGTGTTTATAGCTATTGGCTGTCAGCGTGATATCAGATAAAAAGGTTTTTTCGAAGGTGTTGGCTATTTACGATTTCTGCAATGTCAAGAAGTAATTCTGCAATATATTAGGAAAGCAGTTGTTGATACGGTAGAAGTAATTCTATCTGCAAAAAGTAGCCACTTTATAAAGCAGAGGGAGTGTGAACTTGCATCTATGACTAATTAGAACACTGGATTCGGAGCCTAGAAAATTTGTAGCGTAACATCGGCAAATTGTCTCTAGCTGTCAGACTCAGTAGATTTTAAACTCTGTTTAGCAAGACGTAAAGCTTTTTTCCTTTTTTAAAACTGTTTTTAGATTTTTTGCGTTGAGCGTAGTTGTTTAGACTTTTTTTTATTTTCAATATGTTTTTGAGTAAACCTTTTACATCGAAAAGAAATTGTGAAGAGGATATTGCAGGACGTGATTTCAAAATTGTCTGGGAAGAGCAATACGTGTTAACGCATCAAAATGCTTCCAAGCCTATTAGTTTGATATGTAAAATTTGTATAGCAGTTCCAAAAAAATTTAACTTGGACCGTCATTTCAAACAACTGCATAATGATTTCAACAGCAAATATCCTGTCGGATCAAATTAGCGAACGGAATGTATCAATAAAAAAAAATCTTTAGCCGGCCAACTATCTTTGTTCCAGAAGAGAAATGACGAGAAAAAGTTCATAAGAAGCCTTCACCATAGTTTCTATGGTGAAGGCTTCTTATGAACTTTTTTTGTTGTTAACCCACAGGAAAAAAACCATATTCAGACGGAGGAGATAATAAAAAGTAGCCTTTTAATTTTCTCCCAAAATGTCGGTGATGTAAATGTCAAAAATATGGTTGATAAAACAGCTTTGTCTAGAAATACCATCATGCGTCATACAGATGACATGGGCCAGGAAGCTGGAACGCTGTCTGTGGACTTCAAAATTGCAAATGCTTTTCATTAACTTTGGATGAAAGCTGATGTTACAGACAATGCGCGTTACACGAACAATAGTTTTGATACTGTGGAAGAACTTGATTTGCACCAACTAGTTTTAACTATAGGTGAAGACAGTTTTAAGGAACTTAAAAATGTAATTGAAGTTAACAAAGTAGAATGGACTAATTAGACAGAGTTTGCACACACACACAGATGAAGCACCTTATATGGTTGGCAGAATAAAAGGTATTGTTGCATTGCTTGAAAATTATTTGATAAGGGATCTTTGATATCATTCATTCAAGTATCATTGTATAATTCATCAAGAAGCTTTTTGGACCAAGGACTTAAACTTGTCTTTCGTTGTTGACCCCGTAGTGCGCTGTTTCAACAAAATGCGACCTCGTATGAATCGACGAAGATTTCGTACGCTTTTCCCCGAAGAAACGGAAGAAAATGACGAGTTACTCCATTATAGTGTGCTCTGGCTTTCCAAAAAGGAAGTTCACTTGCGAGATTTTGGAGTTAGAGGAAATGTGTTTTAGAATATCTGGAAGAAAACGATGAACTGCCCAGTGAATGCTCGCTCCTCTGGAGTGAAAATTGGCTGTGGGATTTAGCTTTTCTTACCGATATAATGGAACGTTTAAACAAGTTAAATTTAATATTACAGAGAAAAAATTGTATTTTTCCTCCCCTTTTTGGTTATAGTATATATCTTTTGGGGGGGGGGGAATTAACTTATTTCCCATTCATGCAGGAATTATCTGACAAAGTCAGTAATGTTCCAAGCTATGATAGATTAAAAATTTAATATATACATTTTGCAGGATTCTTTCAGTGTCAGGTTTGAGGATTTCAAAGATAAAAAAATACTGAACTTTTACAAATCCTTTTTCGATTTCTCTTCATGACATTGTTATCCACCTCCGGTACAAATTAAAATTAACCTACAGCACCATAATACTCTGAAAAGCAAATATAAGGAAATTTTTTTAACCGCAAATGATCAGAATTCCATCGAATTTTGGAAATTTTCGCAATTTCGCGGTCAGATATTGTTGTAGGTTTGGATCAACACATGTTTGTGAAGAAATGTTTTCTGTTATGATCGTAATTAAATCAAAATATCGCTCAAAATTAACTGATATGCACCTAATTTTGTTAGCATCTTCAAGAACTAATCCAAATATGGATGATTTAGTAAAAACTAGATTCAAAAGCCACATTATATAAGAAAGTACTGACTGCTTAATAATCATTTAAAATTAAAGGTTTCAAGTTGCTTATTTTTAAAAGCTTTTATTTAACTTACAATGTATGTATGTATGTATGTATGTAATTTGTTCGGGTGGAATCTTGCAACTCAATTTTGAAGCTGATATCTTCCTCCCATTGAGCTGAAATTTTGTATACACGTTTAGTTTGGATGACAATGCATGTTTTGACCATTTATATTCTGATATTGCAATTAATTAAAAAGATATTAATTAAAAACGTTAAACTAGTTTTGGGCGCCAACTTGGATATATCTGCATTGTTGTAATAATTTTATTGTTACAACAATGACAAAAGTTGGCGTCGAAAATCGGTTTTCAGCCAAACTGGAATTTCATAACGTTGCGCTATTGACAGTATTAATTAACTTTGTCTAAAAAATAATTACATTTCTACAACGTAAAAACAATCTAATTTCTACAACGTATGCAATTTTTTTACAAATTTCTATCTATTTCCTTGGATTTAAATTCAAAACAAAAAAGTAGAGCTATTTTTCAAGTAGATTGGTACATTGTATACCTTTCTCAACGCTGCCAAGTTAAACTGAGATGGAGTATTGAAGAAATTCTTTAAATAATTTATCTAACTTTAATCTATGAAACTCAGACAAAAAATAATTACAGAATCGGAAAGATCATTTTTTTAATGTATCTTACCCATCAAAAAGGAATCCGCTAGGAAAACAATAAGAATATTATCTAGAAATGCAATATATTTTCGATTAAAAAATTAATTTTACAATATGAAATTATTACAATTTTTTTAATGTATCTTACCCATCAAAAAGGAATTCGTTAGGAAAACAATAAGAGAAAAATATTATCTAGAAATGCAATATATTTTCGATTAAAAAAAATAATTTTACAATAAAATGAAGTAATTTTTTAAAGAAATTTTCTAATTTTAAGCCTACGAGTAATTTAAATATACCTCATTTTATCACCAGTAATCTAAACACACACTACGACATGTGTCCTTAAATTTAATTACAAATAGAATCTGTTAATTTTATTTGAATTTAATTATTGATTTTTTCAAAATCAAGTTTCTAAAGATGATCTGAGCAATTAAAAAAAAAATAGATTCTTACGTAGAAGATATTCAATGTCCAGCAAAAAATTTATCATTATTTGATAAAACTTTCTTTTTTGATTACAAAATGCGTTTTTAGTCTTAAGCATTTTATTGATTAATACAAATATTTAAATGCCTTTTGAAGTTTTTAATAAACAATTAAAATTTTCTTCTAATATGTTAGAGAAATACATCCCTTATCTTCAAAAATAGTCAAAATTTTAATTAAACATTTAATAACTTTGTCATTTATGAAGATAATCTCACTAAACCTTTTTTTTTTCGTGTGTAGAACAATGTTAGCCAAAATCTGCATGAAAATTGAAAACATTGCTTAAAAATTACGGATTTAAAAAAATTGTGTTTTTAGTCTAATACCATTTTGCGAGAATTAATTCAGCTAAACCAGGCATGGCGAACCAGCGTTCAATGAGTTGAACAGGCTGAGAAACCTGTCCAGCGATAACTAAAAAGTAAAAAATAAATTAAATGTAAAAAAACTTTTTTAGGAACAAGCTTTTATTTAAACGCGCTAAAAAGAATAAAATAAACTTTTCCTTGAAAACATTTTTTACTATCAACTTATAACGTCATTACACAATTTATATGATATAAAAGCTTGTCGCGAGATTTACCTGTGTAGATAAACAAGTAAAATAACTTGACCTGATTGATTTTGGTTTTTAAAAATTCAAACTAAGTAAATATGAGTACTTAAATATTGCGACAAGCTTTTATATCATATAAATTGTGTAATGACGTTATAAGTTGATAGTAAAAAATGTTTTCAAGGAAAAGTTTATTTTATTCTTTTTAGCGCGTTTAAATAAAAGCTTGTTCCTAAAAAAGTTTTTTTACATTTAATTTATTATTTTGTACCTAAGCTAACTGATTGATCCTGTAAAAATTAATCAACAATAAAATATAAGTTTATACTTATGTTTTATTTGTTATAACATTTTTTTTCACTATATACATCTTGCATTTAAAAATGTGTTTTTGGTGTAATAAGCCCATAATAAGCCTTTAAGTAACATTTTTCACTTTTGTATAGTTTGGTGGTGAAGTTGGAAGTGGCACGCGTAATTTTTTTTTATCAGATTGTGGCACGCTTTCCAAAAAGGTTGGCTACCCCTGGCATATATAGTCATTATTCAGGTTTTTCTTTATTGTGCAACTCTGCTGCCACGTAGTTGTGGCAAAACAGTTATTACACAGGCCAGCTAAATCAGAAGTTTTTGAAAAATACATCAGTTTTTGGTGAGCAGATTTCGAAAATGGCCATCATTCTTTTCCATTGTGTCAGGATTCTTTGTAAACTCAATACTGATATTTGTGCAAAAATCCTACTTGAAATCTGTTAATAATTACTAACATCATATTGAATAATTATTAACCTTGCACTTTGGAGCAACAAGAGGACCTTGTAATATTTTCAACCCAATTTAAATCACGTGTACCAGGCACGTCAACACGCGGTTTCAGTGGTTCTAGGTCTCCAACCCATGACTCTTCAACAAATTATTCTTTTTTCCCCAACTTATTATGATGAGTGTATAACAGATTTCTCTAAGGTTCCATGTAAATGTATAACCGTTACTTTGAAGATAGTAATTGTGTAAGCTACACTGTATCATGCGTGTACTCTGGAGTAAGATTTAGGAATCCAATGAGAAAGACAAGAGAATGAAAGCAAAATGGCTTTTATTTGTTTAAATAAAGGAAGACAGACAACACTTGTCCATGAGTAAGCAAGTTCACACACCTAAGGGTAATAAATAAAAACAAGAACAATGATTCCAGTCATGACTGAAAGAAGTGCTATCACGGATTGGCTTTGGGACTAAACCAAGAGTAGATACCAAAAATAGATTCACCCAGAGGACAAGGCATGTCCTACTGTATTTTGCAAAAAAACAGACTATACAGAAGTGGTCGTCACTTTTGCCAGGAACTAATAAGTAAGTGGCTTCCTTTATAACAATTAAAAAAGAAAATTTCCCCTCAACATATATCACTGGATAACATTTAGTTATTCGTTAATATTTATATATGTAGAGTTATAAATTTTATACATATATATATATAGTGAATAATTGTATATACACATTCTCACTTTTTCTGTTGAAGGGACCCCACTAGTTTGTTTGGATAAAAGGTAGACTGTATTCTGTACAAGATAATTACATTTTTTTTTCCTCAAACTATTTTTTCCTCTTTACATTTGCACTTATTTTTTACAGAGACAGAAGACAGTGGTGCAATAACTTAAATCACTTCCTGCTCCAGAGAATAGACTCATTTGTTAAATTTAATTTTAAAAATCCTTCATATGACCATGTTTATCATTTGGCACAAACCAGCTGTTGCCATTGAAATATCATACATCAAAAAACTTATTGAACTTGGAAGTGAAAAACTTTTTATAACAATTATAATCTTGAAATAGTATATCTTGAATATAAGATAACTTTAATCAGAAGAAAGGATAAAAAAAAATCTTGACAGAAGTATTATTTTAAAAGAAATTTTACTAAACCAGTTTTATTCCACTTAAAAGATATAAACTGAGCTAAGTTAATATTAAGCACAAAAAAAACTTTCTCCAAAACAAAAGAGAAAAAAAAAACTGCTGAATTATTAGATATAAAAATGTGTTTTCCTCAAAATTCTCTAGAAAGAAAACATTAAAAGAATTTAACTTTTCATTAAAATGATTCATTTGGCTGTAAATTCTCATTCTTTATGTTTTAGACTCTCATGTATTATATATATATGTTACTGTTAAAGTGAAAAATCCATTATTTCATAGAATAACTAGGTATTTCATGAAATAACTCGATAAGTCAGTTAAAGTATATAAAATTATTGAATTCTATGATTTAACTAAGTATTCTATAGAATAATGTTGCTTGATCGTTAAAGTATGAAATACGGCACTCGAAAGCTCTTTAAACCAGTTCTAGCTGCTTTGGAAAGGATTTTTCCGATTAGGAACTAGTCTGTTTTATCAACTAGTATTATGGTCTGTTGCAACAGCTCAAAGCTGCAGTACTGGACAAGAATTTAAAAAGTGCTCGTGTAAAAAAAAGCATAATAAAAAGTATGCTTTTTAAAAAATAATAAGCAGTGCAATCCAAAGTGTCATCATAGCAATCCTAGCTCTAATAAATAATGAAAAGTGAAATACAGGTATAAAATTTAAATATTCTCTTACATTTTTGTTTTAGAAAGTTTACAGTTATGAAGCAACAGTTTTTCTTCTCAGCATGTATTTTTGTTGATAATATTTAAATATAATCTATTTTTGCAACATATTCTTTTTTTCTCTCCTTTCTGTTTAACAAAGTGTTAGCAATATGAGCAATAATAAATTATATCATCTGTTTGCTTTATTATTTATCAATTATTTGTTCGCAAAAGGAATAAAATGGAATTTTAAAAGAGATTTCAGCTATCTATGATCAATTAATTTACATTTATATGTGAAGGTGTTTATTTTTCACTTTAACGGTATATCCTTAGTTATTTCATACTTTACCTAGTTATTCAATGAAATAACTGAATTATACACATTAATGGTAACATATATATGAACACAATTATATAAGTAAAGTATCACAGATATATGTATATTACAAATGTGTATGAATTTTACTTGTTACTATTTATTACTATCAATGGTTATGTTGCTAATAACTATTAATAATAAGAACGAGAAGTACCAAGTAAAATTAATAGTTATGTAGTTAAGACCCTTCTGGTGAGCATATCAGCTTATCTGTGAAGAATATTAAAGAAAATGACATATTTTCATCAATAAAATAAAAAGGGGAGAGAAAAGAAATGCCAAAAGAAGAATCAAATTACTTACATTCCTTTGAAGAAAATTCTCATTTTAACTTAAAACTTGCCAGCAATATTTAAATAAATTTTGAAAACTGTATTGATGATGGTATTTTTTACAGAAACAAAATTTCAAAGCTGTACAGCAATTATCTCAAATAGGAATATAAATGGATACTTTTTATTGAAAAGGAATCTGAATATTTTAAATCAAGAGTTGATTCTTAAAAAATGTTCTGAATTTATTTATAACAAAGTTTTCAATGACTTGAAAATATTTTTCATACTAAAATTAAAATTTTTGCAACTCCAAACAGACACCAAAAGAATTTTTGTTAACAGTCAAAGAAATGAAAAGAATTAACAGTTCTAAAGAGCTTTTATATTTAAAGATTATCAGTATGTATGATATATCACAAACTTTTCGATAAACACATGGAACCAGACAAGTCATTGCACCACATCTTCAATATGTCTTAAATTAATGAAGGTTATTAGTAGATGAAGGTGTTATGCTGTAATACTATAACACAGACTGAACACAAGTTTACACTGAACATTTTTTACCATATACATAATCCAAATATAATAGTCTTACTTCAAATATTTATATTTCTTCCATAGCACCTTTATCCATAATATGGCCTTCAACAACTATTAAAAGTTGTTACAACAGTCAATATCAATTCAATATGTCAGAATAAAAAATTTCTCTTTCAGTTTCTTTTTCCTATAAAACTATGCACATTTTTTCTCTTATAAACCAAAGATCAGCTATATTAATAGCATATGTAAATGAAATGTTGATGCAGTATTTTTTTTACAGCAATTGTTTAAGGGGAAAAATGCATTGATAACAATTTTCATTTTAAAAAACATAATGCATGTCAATGGTTTCAAATGTTTTATACAACTCAGGAGAGCAGCCAACACAAATGCTACAAGGGAATTATGGTGACATGACAAGAAAAAAAATAAACATTAAAAAGTCCATATGTACAAATTATGAACAAATGGTGGTGAAGTGCAGTCAAGTGATGATTTGTACAGCATGTAGAAGTGCCAAGCTATTCTTATTCCTACCTGTAACACAAGTCTTCTAAAAACAAGAAAGGTCTCCAAGCACGGGAGACCTCATAGCACAAACGATTACCCACAAGACGACTTCCATTTTACAATACAATGGAACACTAACACTGCAATAACCTGAATTCACAAGCCAACACCAAAGCATTACTAGAGCAGATTAAAATATCAATTTTCTGAAGATGGTAACACAATTTGGAAACAATTCAAAAGGCAATTTTTCAAAATGTATCTAAATTAATTTTTCTCATAGATTACTTCTATATTCAAAAGGTAAGTATAATACAGGGTGTCTACCTAATTACAAAAATAAAATATTTAGTTTCAAGTAAATTTATTACGAGCATAATAAAGTTTATTAAGAACTTCCAATTTAATCTTTTAAGAGAAATTTGGAATAATGTAAATGAATTCGTGTTAATTCTATTTTTATAAACAAGAAATTTCCTTTATAACCTTTAAGACAAGCTTAAAATTAGTCATTAGATTTAGATTTTATTAAACAAAGTAAGACTCCAGATCATACATTCGTAACAAATATCAAACCTTTACGAGCATTTCGAGTCACAAACAAACAAAAATAACCATTTCAGTTTGCGAATCAAATGGATATTTTTGTAAATGGTAGACACCCCACAATCTGACATGGCATTAATGCAATGTTATGTGAAAGAAAGTATGAGCCACAGTGGATAGTGGGAGTGGTCATGTCCGAACAGGTAGGCTTCCCTCTAGCTTGACTGCGATGAGGGATGAATGGTTCTGCTCACTGCGGAAACGGCGCCTGCACAGTTCGGGCAGTGAGCACCCTCTGTATCCTAATCCCAACCATTCTCCTTTATCATGTGGGCCAGTTCAATGATAAACTTGCCCTCTTTGTATTTTTGGCTGGTTTCAAAGGCATGTTCCTGAAAAAACAAATATTTTTAAATACCAATGTAAGAATATGTATTTAGGAATTTCAAATAATTATAGAATGGTTAATTTGGAAAGTTTTTTTAAACTATTTTAACTAAATCGCATACTACGAACCATTTTTGGGCTCTTCGAATTTCACATAGAAAAAGGCCAGCATAATAGGCTGATACAGACGATTATTATCATTATATTGCCTCATTGGATATGACAAGCACTATCACTCCTTGGCGCTTTTTGATCTTGTTTTTTAAAACTCTCTGGTACACAAATGATTAATAAAAGAAAGAGTTTGTCTGCATGAGTAATGAAAGTAAGTAAAATGCAAAAACTTAAATAGATGATGTACATTCAAAAAACAATTTTTTTTTCAAAATTCGTTTCAGATTTTTTAAAATTTAACTTTAAGAATTTTTAGTACATTTTCCAACTTAACCTAACTCTTGAAACAAAACATTGAAAGAGATTATGATTTTTCCACCAACCAAGCAATCCAAATTTTTTCTTTATTCAACACCGGATGTCTTAAACGGCTTTGCTAGTTTTTGAAAACACTTATTCTGATCTTTTATTTTTAAATTATTATATCAAAGGTCAAGCAATGAATATTCTAAGGTATATCAAATAATCATTTGGCAAGTACCGTAAAATCTTATGTATAATGCGCACTTTTAACACAAAAAAACTAAATTAAAATTTACGGGTTCCCGTTATACGTCGAGTATAAAAATGAAAGCTTTAAAAATAAAAAAAAATTAACATAGAAAAAATAATTAGACTTCTGTATATATCGAAATATTATTTCTTTAAAAGAAATGACATTCTTTATGAATTTAATGGATTGTAATTCTAAAAGTGTACTATATTTTTCAAAAGCTTGGAATAGTACCTCAAATATATGACTTCAAGACATAAGAGCATCCAGCATGTACATTTCAGGTTTCTTCTTAAAAAAGGGGGTCCATGTTATACAGCAAACAGGTTAATCAAAAAAAGGTAAATTATCTCATCCCCTTTTAGATACTAATCGCTGAATGGTCGGTTAGCGATCGCTCTTGCTTGAGTGATGGTCACATGTGTGTGTTTTCTGTGATGTTTGATCAAGTGATTGGAAGTTGTCGGGGAGGCGGTAACTATTTAAACGAAATGTTTTTACTTTGATGCTCTCTCAATCTAATTTACATTACACTGATGCCCTCTCCTACTTATGCTAGTGGGTTTAAAATCACTGAGGACATGCATTGTCTGATCAGGAGAATAGGTTTTAATCTATTGTTTCAAATGTTTTGACCTATTTTAGTCTAAGTTATTGTTATGAATATTATGAATTGGATTGTTGAATTATTTCTGGTTACTAAACAATTTCTGAGGGCATATATAGTCATTATTTAGGTTTTCTTTACTGTGCAACTCTGCTGCCACATAGTTGTGACAAACAAAATATACCTAAAAATTAAAAATTGCAACTTGAAAATATGGAGGCGCATTATACACCGGATTTTACGGTAATCATTTTTAAAAAAGGATTAGAACTAGAAATTAATGCATTTGATTCAAATTTATTTAACTATGAGTGTGCAAGTCTTTGGCTTACCCCCCCCCCCCACACACTGATTATTTGGCCATGCATGCATCTCTCGTAACATTACCATCGATCCTTACCTGCAACAGTTTTTCATAGACTTATTTGGAGATTTATGACATTAATCATTGATAGTAAAATCTCATGCTTGCTATTTTTAACTGTCCAGTTTTATTTAAAAATTAAATTATTAATTAAATTAAACTTTCAACAAAAATTTTGCCTAACTTATATACAAAACGAAATTTCCCAATATCAACTAATGATTTGTAACAATTTATAAAAGAGATAAGGGAAATTGTCATTTTATAAATGGAACACTACAAATCAGCATTCTTTTTCATGTGTAACATCTTTACTCTCAGTTGCTGGATATTTGTTGGAGTGATTTTGTGAAAAGGGACGGAAATGCGTAACAGGAAGTCGGGGAAGCGCGCTGTTTGATTTCACTAATCAGCGCGCTTAGTGGTGTCTCTTCGCTACCCTCACACAAGGTCCAACTCTAGTAGCCATCAAGCCGGGGAAGCGCGCGCTATTTGATTTGACCAATCAGCGCGCTTGGTGGTGTCTCTTCACTACCCTCGTTTCAAGGTCCAACTCTAGTAGCAATTAAGCTGCCAGCCTTCTACAAGTCTTATTAGACTTCATCAAGAATAAACTTGCGATTCTTACACTCAAATGTCAAAGTCTCAGGGCTCGTTGTGTGTGAAATCTGAGGATATATTTATGTGTAAACTATATATTAATAATATTTCCTGTTTAGCATCTGACAAAGTTTATCATTCTTAAAAAAATACGACTTGAATAAATATTTAAGTGCGTATCATTTTCATACTTTGAGGTTAATTCCTGTCGCTGTCAATATAATATTTTTGTTACAAATTAAATCGTTTCTCATGTCCACTATCTATTCAGTTAAATACGCGAGTTGCATAATGTTTCTTTATTTGCATATTCATCGCAACAGGCTGATGAATATGCAAATTCGTTTACACTGCCGATGATGTCATCGTGTGACCTGTTTGTGAATGACGTCATCGCATTGCTGATTGGTCGCCGTACACGTTATACTTGTATATATTCCGATTCGTTGTGTGTCTGTGTTTAATATGAGAATTCCTGTTTTGTACCATGCCCTGTCGATAGTTTTAAATAAAAGTATTTTAAAAACAATGAAGTCTCATGAATGCTGAAACCGCTCTCTGCTGGTTTCATTTACAATAAAGAATAACTTGCGATTCTTACACTCAAATGTCAAAGTCTCAGGGCTCGTTGTGTGTGAAATCTGAGGATATATTTATGTGTAAACTATATAATAATAGTTATATTTCCTGTTTAGCTTCTGACAAAGCTTATCATTCTTAAAAAAATACGACTTGAATAAATATTTAAGTGCGTATCATTTTCAACTTTGAGGTTAATTCCTGTCGCTGTCAATATAATATTTTTAATTGTGATTAACAAAGATTTCTAGATTAAAGAAAACTAACTTATTGAGTAAACTGGTATTTTTTATTTTCTCTAATATTTCTAATTTTTAAGCATGCACTTGATGGTGTCTCTTTGCTACCCTCGTATCGGGGTCCAACACTAATAGCAATTGAGCCGTCAACCTTCCGCACATACCAGCAAGTCTTATTAGACTGCATCCAGAATAAACTTGCGATTCTTACGCTCAAATGTCAAAATCTCAGTGCTTGTTGTGTTTGAAAATGTACAAACAGTCATTTCGGTGGTCGCATACATTTGCTCCGAATCAAAAAAATTAAGGATTTCCTTCATTTTGTACTTTTACTGTATACCAAAGGTGGTTCTGCTCTTCTTAAAAAAACTATCACTCTCTTCCCAGGATTTTGGGTGGTGATTTTAACGTTAACTTCAGTTTGCCAGAAGCTGAGCCGCTCCTAGCTTTTCTGAAAAATGAACTCAAGCTCGAAATGTTTCGACAACTAACAGTTGTACTTTTATTGTAATTGTTTTTTAACGATTTTTAAATACTTTGAAATCCCAAGTATATGTGCCATATTTTAGTTTTCATAAATCTATTGTCTCCGCTTTTTCCCAAATTCAACAAGAATAAATATTTTTGATAAAAAATTGCATTGCGCCTTGTGTTAATTACATAAAATTTTCATTAAAGATATAATTATTCGATAGAAAATTATTTCCAATCGTACACAATTCATTTTTTTCAGAACTAAAGTCACTATTGCGTATTTACCACGATAACATGACAGATGTTACACTTCATAAGCGACTACTGTAAGGCTCGTTTCTTTTTTTGTTGTTGTTGAGAAATGAATCATATAATGGAAAAATTAAGTTATACATAATAAAAAATTTTACAGAACTGGTTTCATAAATGTTGATTATATATGGAAGTTACAACTACATGAATTAATTATTAAAATTTTAAAACTGCATTTACTGACAAGATTGAAATGCTTAATCTTTCAATAGAATCAAGATTATTTTTTTAAATTTCACACAAAAAAAACTTTTAATTTAGTTCAAATTTTGAAAAGAAAACAGGACAGGAGCATGACAAAACATTGGATGGGATTTTATAAAAAATTTATAAAATGACATTTAGGAAAAACTCATACTAGTAACATGAATAAATACTAACAAAAGAGATAATACAAAAAGATTCATACAATAAAATTTGGATGACAAGCTACAATGAATGAATTGGAAAATATTTCAAAACTGCAATGCTTACATATTTCCACCCAAGAGTTGTCTTGCAGCATTCACAATAAATATCAGCAACTGCATGAAGTCCAGTCAAGAGCACCCTTTCTTCAGCTGGTCCACAACCGACATTTACTCTATAAAAGAAAGATATTCAAAATGAAAATAACTATCAAATCCATTACTTTCAGCTTAGAGAAAACATCAAACAATTAGAATCCAACATTTTTAAAATATAAACGGTAGAGTCCTGAAAACTGAGCCTAATGTGGATCGAAGGATGGCCCAAGTTTGTGAAATGCCAGATTATCGAGAATGGGAATAAAAAAGAATAAGTACAAGTGTTTCCTCTAAAAATTTTGTATTACACTTGTATGTATTGTTTACTTAAGAATACAACAAAGTTTAACTGCTCAAATATCCTTACACAAAGGAAAAGTACAAACCTTATGAAGGCATAAAGCATTTACTACATGAAATTGAAAATTTATGAATAAATAGTAGTACATAGTATTTCTGAACAGACAGCCCTCTGAAAAATACTTTATGAAAGCATAAAGCTGTCTATAATGAAAATTAAGTAGCCGACTTAACAAAAACTTGCTACTTCTTTTTTTTTTAAAGAAATGCATAATGTACTGTTGTCTTTGGTACTGTACTCTGCATTTTGCTGCTTTCTCACAAAAATGAAGAAACACTAAGTCCATTACCAACATAATTTGTTCAAAATACTCAAGGGTGGTTTTAACAGCCTTTAGTCCCTTACTATGTGTTATTTTAGGAGTTTGTACAGTGTCCTAAACGTTAATGTCTCCCTCATTTTCTGGCATTTTTTCATTAACTGTAACAGCAGCAATAATTTTTGCAGTGGAAATTTTTCTCGGTACTGTTCTGGCTCTTTGACCTACAAGGGTGTGGCTGAGTTATCCAGACTGCTGCATTATCGAGTGCCGAGTTTTAGACTATTAACTTTAAAACCACAAAATTACATTTCCATGATTTAATTACACATTTAAATTTCCTAATATATCCTGCACATTTAAGATACAATTAGAAAATTAAACAAATTCAAGAAAGAAATGCACATTCATATATTTATGTTTACATACCAGAATCACAAGTTCAACAACATCTAAAGTAAAAAAAAAACAAATCTAAACCATTTTTGTTCCAAGGGATTTGTGCTATACAAATTTAACTTAAAAATTTTTTTATAGTATCTAATTTTTTTATTATTTTTTTTAATAATCATTCAATTTTGCATCATCAGAGCTTAGGTGCCTCCCTCTCAAGAAGAAACTGAACATCAAAATTACTTGCGGCAATTGCTGTCATCTATACAGTGCTGCACTAAAAAGTGATACCAGCTCCTGGGGAGAAGTAAAAATACCAATATGCAGCCCCATTAAAAAAATTATTTTAAAATTTATTAATAAAAAAAATTGAAAATCTATAAACCAATTTGATTATTATAAGCTTCTACATTGACAATTTTAAAATGTATCAAAAATAGAAAACTAACAATTATGTTCAACAGCCAAATTTGAATTAAAAAAATAATAAAATTTAAAAAAAAGCTTCCTTATATATCCATTTTTTAAAAATTGTTCTTTATTTCTAATATTCCAATTTTAATTTTATACTAATAATCTGTGATTTTAGATATAATAATCTTACAGTAATAATTTTTTTTACACACAATAATCTTTCAATACATTATCTTACCAACAGAAGAACAAACAATTTAAACAAAAACAAAGTTAACTTTGTTATTTTCTGATGGAATAACTACAAAACTTTTTAGAAATTTACCCCACATACAAAGGGAGGGGAATTTGTGATTCTCTTTCAATGCAAAATATTGTATTTTGAGCTAAAACCTCTCTTGAAAGCATTTAAATCGAGTTAAGTTAGTCTAGATATTAATAAAAGGCCAGATACATTTCATTTTAATTTGATTGTTCAGAAAACCAAGATGTGGCAACTAAATGACAATTAGGTCTAAAAATATTTTAACTTATTTTTAAAAATAAAATAATAAAAATTGAAAAATGTACATGTTATAAATGTGAATTTAAATTAAACATAAATCCCACAGCTATCTATGCATCTAGGCAATTTTCTAGAAAATTCTATATAATTTAAGTTTTAAAAAATAAACATAATCAGATATTTTTCGCATCACAGATATTCCAATCTTACAATGTCATTTATACATTTCAGAAAGTAGAGCATCTTTTAAAAATTACATCTGAATTTATTCAAGTTTTATGTTAACAGTTTGAGTGAAGCAAAGCACTATATCCTGCTTCTCTTGTTTTGTACCAAAATGTGAAGAGGCATCATCCTACTACTGTTGGTTAGTATAATTTTCTCATCAATTGAGAGCAGTTCTATTCACACACACACACCACATATCAATTATAGTTTTTAATAATAACAAAATAAAACATAGTGGTAAACAGCAATGCAGCAGAGCCGTGGTTTGTGGTATGGTAGGAAAAATGAGCCAATGTAAAAAAAAATAAGATTTTGAATTTAATTTTTTAAAGTCATCATCAGATAGATCTATAATGACAAGAGATAATTTATACATCCAGCAATATGTTATACACATATAACAATGAAAGGCAAACTCTGCAAACTGCAAGAAAGTTATTTTCAACATTTTTGTCAGAATTATTCTAAACATTTATAAAATATAATCGGAAAATCCTCAGGATAAAAAATTAACTTGACTGCAATTTACTTCAAACATTATTGATATTGAGGAGGAACAATTAGAAAGTAAAAATACCACAGAAAAACTACCAACAAGTGAACGTTTTCTTTGAAAAAATTGCCTGGGTGAAGCTTGTGATAGTGTGAGGTATGCGGTTAAAAAAATGGTAATGGAATTAAACAATCCAACCTAATTTGTGCTATACATAAAAAAGGAATTCCTGAAATTCATGCAGTAAGACATTTTTGTAATAAGTAAGAATAAAAAATACTTTTGTTGACCAAAATTATTTGTAACATAATAATTAGAGTTAATTATTGCAATTTTTATCATTATCCAAAAATTAACACATTTCATTTCACACTTTTAGCATATATATAAGAAAATTCTTTAGCACTCAAATGGTTAAGCATGTTTATGTCAATTAGCAATTAGAGGAGGGGAAATGTTAAAAATATGACTTAGTTAGAACACTTTATATTTAAAAAGGCTCCAACATTAAAATTACATTCTTAATTCACTATCCTACAGAACATTCCAAACATTTGTTTCCTGTGTAAAATTGCCTCCTACAAATACTGTAAACTTTTTAAAATCCTCAACTTCAAAAACCAATAAAAATCAGCAGTAATTGTTTTTATTTAAAAAACACAATTATACTCTTAAATATTATCTTTATTGTACAAGGACATGATATATGACGAAAAATCTTATATTTTTTTGTTTAGTAAATTTCTTTGAGTTTCATGACCAAATTTTGATGAAATTTTTCTCGTGACCCATGGTTGTTTGTATACCACTGCTTTTATTAGAATCTTTATTTTTAACAGAATTAACCTACTTTTTTTATGCAAAATGTGTTTATAACTGTCTAAGAAATATATGAAGAATAGGACAAAAAAAAACTTGAATACTATATTTTGAGAGTTGACAGAGAATACAGAGTTGTGCGTGTGAATATATTAATGCAATACTACTTGTTTTTATCCAAGGTAATCCATTTTTTTCTAATATGAATAATGAGTTTCATATTTCATCTCTACAGTTATATTGAACAAGCTGTCATTTTGCATATTAAAAGGGAAAATTGTTTGGTTATTTAATTTTTTTTTTAAATTGCAAAATTGCTTTATAAAGAAATGAATAATTTGCAAAGTTGAAGGTAATTATATTTCTACAAGTTTTTATTAAGATATAAACTTTTTTTTCTATAAGAAAACCCGCTTCCAAATTCAAGTTTGGGAAGGAAAGCCTTAAATTTTACATACTAAAAATATATATATATGGATTTTTTAAAGTGTAGGTTTAGGAACTTCCATTGAGTTAAAATATTATGAATTTAAATTTAAAAAATTAGGCTTTTAAGTTTAAAAACATGTTCTGAAATTTTTTTCCTATTCTTAGCCATTAACTAAAGAACCTGTTAATCTAAAGATACAAAACCCCATTTTTAAAACAAGCATTGCAAAATGGGAAAAAAATTAAAGAAACATAAAAGCCAAAACTTACACAGAATTGAAAAGGTATGCACGTCCTTGACTCCCTTGGAATGACTAAAACATAAAATGAACATTTTAAAATTCGCTGCAGCAGCAATTAAAATTAACAAAAACAAGCATTTTTACTAACTAAGAAAAGCAACAAGTAACAGGTCAGAAAAAATTCGATTTAAACGATATTATCAAAATTTACTTTTGCCCCTACATTCTTATTTCTCTTTTAATTCATACAATATTATTTACATTCACATGGGTCCTCTGGCATTGTGTCACTTTGATAAATTATTGGCTGCATTTGTTATTTATTTATCCAACGCCGAGCCTCCCAGTACCGACTAACGATGTCGTCAATCAGGTATTCGTCGAGTCCAGTGCATTGGAGCAGGTGGTCACAATCCATTGCGGCATGGCCGGAGAGTGGATAGGCCTCTTCAGCAGCCAGGCCAAGCCAGTGGAGGTGTGCTCCCAAAAAGTCATGTCCGGTGGTTAGGTAAAAGCGAGCAACAGCCTCGGCTCTCTCCAGAAGCCTCAGGATTGGACCCACAGTGGCCAGAGTTTCCCCAAGGCTCTTGGGTTTTGGGTCACAGTTGTATATTTGTTGATGTATGTAGGTATCATGCTCTTTGCTCTTCTGAGAGTCAAGGGGACTTCCCGTTGAGACGACTCAGCTTCCTGCTTGGCTTTTTGGTCGGTCCTCTTATTGCCAGGGATCCCAACATGACTTGGGACCCACTGTAAGCTATACGAGATAAGCTCTGTGATTTTAGTTGGTTGCATTTGTTGATTTTTAGAATAAAAAAATTATTAATTACCATCATATTTTGGCCACTTTTGATGAGAATAATTTAAAATCATATCAAATTGAAAGGATAGACTTTGTTTGGTGCTACACTCTCCAAAGTTCCAGACTACCAACATGTTGCATTGAATCTCGACAGACTCAGCATGCATCAGCCCCTTTGCAGAGGGCCCTTTCAGTGGCCCCCACCAGAAAAAAAACAAATACCAGCAACAAGTTTGTCACCATGACCATTGTGATAGTGATTTTGGGGTTTATTGGCGCAAGAGCCGATTTTGGCTATACTGTGCCAAACATTTGTTTTATTATCTGTGGTCTAGACGGGAAGAGAAAGAAAGAATGAATTGAATGAAAAGAAAGAGGGTCGAAGATAGAGAAGGATCACTAGGGTACCCTGGGTTCGTGAAGCCCATGTTTACCAAAGACAGTAAACCCCGTGGGAAAAGGAAAAGATCACTAGGGCACCACAGGATTGTGACACCCGTACTCACCTAAAGAAGGTGAGCCCCCTGAGGGGACCATGACCATTGTGCTACTGAAGATACTTTTTTTAAAAATTCAAATTTATAATACTTTCACTGCGTAATATTACTAATATATACGATAAAAAGAAATTACATAAACAATAAACCAAATTTGACAGGTAACAAAATGGATTAACAGAAAATAAGTGTTTTCTAACAAATAAAACAGCATAATTAAAAAATTTCACTGCAAAATAATTATAATACTTTTATAATAAAATAAATCATTTAAAAATCATAAATGCCTCATTTCAGGGACTTGTGCTTTCTCTCTGATAAGAGGTATTGATTACAAAAAAAAAAGAAAATACTATGTGAAAGATTTATATACAACAAATTTAGCATCCTATTCAAAACACTAATTAGGTATTTCAAATAATCAATGAAAAAGTTTGTTGAAGTTATATTCTTTTCATGTCATGTAACTTTTAAAATATTAAAAAAAGTCAAGAATTAAAATGAACATTTACACTCAAGATTTGTAGAATATTTTATTACAAACTTAATACAATTTAGATACTTTTTAAATTATAATATAGCAACTTTCTCCCTTTATTATTTTATTTACACATTTTATGCTGAAGTGTGTCAAAAAATCTCATAAAGCTGAAAGTAATAAATATTATAAGTCAATAAAATCATTACATTTTTCCTCTGAATAAAATTAAAAAGCAAGCCCCCCCCCCCCGTTTTATATTCAGAAATAATCCCGAGTTAAACATGAAATTCGCAACGTTTTAGAATTTACCATAACTGGCAATGCATCTTATTGCTAATGTAGTAATTAATGAAACATAATCAAGAATAGAACAAGCAATTTAAGGAGTGCAGGTTAAAGATATTTTAACCCTTCCCACACAACAAGTTGATTTAAACAGAATGAACATTAACTAAAGTTGAATATCGTTAATTTGAATTAAACATTAATGCTTTATCTGAAGTAATTCTATGAAAAAGAATGCATAAAGAAAAAGTTCTAAAGTAACTCCATGAAAATTCTTTCCATACAGTTTCATGAAACGGTATAAGTAAAGAAAAATATATCTGCTTTAAACAAAATAACATCCTCAAAATACAGGAAGTTGACACCATTAACAAAAATAGCAGCATTCGACTCTTTAGGGCTGCAATAGCCAAGTGTTCAAGGTATCGGATAATGGCAGGCATGTCACGAGTTCCAAGCCCAGTACCATTAAAGACCCGCCCGCCGTGTAGGGGAGGGATGCATGTTAAATCTGTTGAGAGATCAAACATCTTCCAGTTGGTGTGGTAGTTTGGAGGGGGGGGGGTGCCAGCTCAGGTGTTGTTCTCGTCACTTGACCGTGGTTCAAAAGCCCTCGTGTAGCTTGACAGAGCGACATTAATATTCAGTCACTCAATCGACTCCTTAGACAAATTAAAAGCATCTCTACTGAATTTTTAAACAGTCATTGTAATCAAAAAGCTTTATTCCTTTTCATTTCATAATTTCAGTGGTTAAAGAGAACAGGTAATTAGCGACAAGGGTAAAATAAATATATGATCTACAAAACCATAAAATAAAGCTAACATGATGCAAATTTTAAAAAATAAATGAATATATAATTTAGAAATATATATATATATATCAGAATATATAAATTAAGGAATATATTAATTCAAATTAAGTAACAAAAAAATTAAAGAGCAATAATACTGATTGATCACAAATGTATTCCAGAAATCATATTCTTGAAATTAATTACATCCAAGCATCCAAATTATTCATAAGTACTTGAACTAAATAACTTGAAAAATATCAATTAGGCAAACCAAAGTTAAAAATTTACAATGAAAAATTTCAGAAACTGAATGCAACTCTGAAAACTTTGAAAGTTTAAGTACAAAATCTAGAGAGAGACATTAAACATCAATTTTTATAAATATTACATAATTTTAGAAAAACCATGAATTGAAAAAAAAATCAAAATATTTAACTATTGACATTTTACTCAGATTCAGAACTTCTCAACTCTGAAGCCATATCAAACTATAAGTTTTTTTAACTAAAAATATCAAATAAATAAAGAAATTTTGTTTTATTAAATTATCAAAAGAACCACAAAACACGACAGATATAGAATTAATTTTTTCAAAAACATTCTTGGAATAAAGACAAAGAATTTCACATCAAAGGTAGCTCATATAATGAATTTCTTGAAACAAACTGAATATTATGATTGCATACAAAAAATCTTACTATTCCATAAATTACTAAAAATATTACATTAAATTCTGGGTGTTCTATTTATTGAATAAGCTTCAATGTAAATGAAGATAATATATTATGAACAAATTCTTGAGAAAAAGAATTTCTAAATCATTTGAAACTGATGTTTTTTATATGAAAGGATATAAGAATTTTAACATCCCGGCAAGCATTTCCATATTGAGCTAAAAACAAAGAACAGTTTTTCATACCCAATACAACATTGATTAATTGTTAATTAATGTTCCATTTCAAAGAAATATTAGGGATATTTGCTATGGGCTTCAAAATTTTGAACATAGTCAAATTTTCCATATTGAGCTAAAAACAAAGAACAGTTTTTCATACCCAATACAACATTGATTAATTGTTAATTAATGTTCCATTTCAAAGAAATATTAGGGATATTTGCTATGGGCTTCAAAATTTTGAACATAGTCAAATGACAAGGACAACGAAGACTTTGAGCCAAAACAGAAGTAACATGCCTCACACTTTCTATGCTCCAGTGACTTTACTTTTCTTTAGGGATTCCAGGAATCAAACCCCAAATTCTACAGAAATATCACCAACCATGAGTTCATGACCACATACTCAAGTTTTTGCAGCCACAATCAAAACACAACAGAAAAATATCATTACAAACTATTTCAGCTCTATCAATTAAAATAACTATTTACATTACAATAAATAAGTTTCAATAGTAAGCATAATTAAGAGATAACCAACATTTCTATTATATACAACTTACAACTATATGTAAATCACTTCACAATGTTCATAAATATATCACAAATTATTAGTAAAAACCATTCAGTTTCTTAAGCTAAAATATACAGCATACTTTCCTATATAATTACAAAACAATATTGTTCAATATCAATATAGATCCCAATATTTTACCAACAAGCCCACCAAAAATATTAAATATATCACCCCCCCCCCCAAAAAAAAAGAAAAAAAATTTACATTATGATGCAAAGTCCACTTAACAGTACTAAAAACCTCATCAACAAAAACATGAATTTGACCAACAAATCCCTCTGTAAGTACCCTTATGAAGAGTAGAAGGTGATAAAAACTATGATGCATAATAAGTAAAATAGGACATGATATATATCAGCAAGAGATTTATACCTTTGATATTAATTCATCATGGTTAGCCAGATGTGCCCGGCAATGTATACAGCTGTAAGTCCGATGGCAGTTGGGTAAGTAGGCTTGGAAAGTCTTCACCATCTCGATACTGTAGAGGCCTCCAGTTTTGTGGTTACTAGTGTTACTAGTGCGGAATCTTAAAGTGATCCCCTCCAGCTTTGAAATGAAGTGTATATAACAATAGAAAACAAAAGGATTAAAAAAAAGTTCTTTATCACAGTGCACCAGGGGTTACCTGACACAGATCAGGTTCCAGATAACAAAAAGCACACACATTCGTTACATTACAAAGTGTCCAAAACCTAAAAAAATCGAAGAATCATATCAGACTACAAATAGATAATATTCACTGAAATCTTCATACATTTTTTCATATTAATTTACAAAAAACTTTCAATAAATTAACATCATATTATTAATTCCTACTTTCAAAAAAATATTCAATTTTAAATAAGTTTTCAAAAAACTCATTAAAGTTTATTCTTATAAGAAATTTTCAGAAAAGAAACATTTAAAAGCTACAACTATCCAATGCTGTTTGTAAAGAAAAAAATGCAGATTATGAAAACAGAAATATATTCAGATATGTATGTACTGAAATGTTTTCAACCCCAAACTAAGTATTATATAACGGCTCTTTAAGCAGATAAAATTACTTTAATATCACATGATTTCATCGGGAAGGGGGGGGGGATCACAGAAATTCTTCTTGATATGATAAAAATCATAAATAGCCTTTATAGCATAATACCTTTGGAAATTTTTTTTTTCTTCCATCTGGTGCTATTTTAACAGTTTAATAGCTATAAAACTGCACTGCATTGAAGCCAAACTTCAAGTGGAATTTTTGAGAAGTTACAAGAAAATTTTGACGAGAGGACAAGTTCTTGAGGAAACTCATTCCTCAGAGAAAAACTGCTTTCTCTGAGGGACTTGTTGCTTTTTTCCTGTCAATTTCCCTGTAGTATTTAATTTGTAATAGTAGTTAAATTTTAAAATTTTGAATGATAGGAGTGTAGATATTACAATAAATAATTTAATAAAATTAACCTTTCCCATTGTCTCTTGGTATTCAACTTTTTAATGCTTTACAGTAATTATATCTTTACCCCCACCCCTCCTCTTATTTTTTTCAGAAAAAGCTAAAAATATATTTCCCATCTAAAAATAAACTTAACCTACTTACCGAGTTATGTGTCTTATTTTCGTAATATGACAGATCTACCCTCAACTCAATTCAGTTTAGTAAAGAAAACTCCAAAAGATTTTAAAATTTAGCCAAGGAAATTAAAAAATGTATGCTTAAGTTCAATAATGTATACTTATTTGTAGCACTGCATAAAATTTATGTTAATGCAGTTTACAGAATATAATAAGACAAAATATCATTAAAAAAACTCCAGAATGCCTGTTAATGATTCTAAAACAAAAGAAAATTTTCACAAACAAGGATTGCAGAATACACATCTCATACAGGAAAAATATTTTTCTAAATATTTAATCCGATATTAAAATATACCTCAAGTAACAGATTAAAAAAACATTTTGCATATTTAGCAGAACATTGTTTTTATTAAATATACATTAAAAAATCAAATTTTTTTAGGAATCTTGATACTTAAAAAATAATTAAAAGGAAGAATAGCAAACTTAGCAAGGCAAATCAGATTTCAGCTTTTAACATAGAATCTCTTTATATAAAACCCTATGAACAAATATGCAAATTTACTTATTTAAACAAAAGAAAAACCTTATTACTCATAAGAAACTATAGGATGGTTACTGTTTCTAAGAGTTATTGCCCACACAAACACACACACTTTAGCAATATTATCCAATTCACAATTGTGTTCACAACAAACACAATGAAGGAAATCAATTTGACATGTTTCTTACATATTGTCTAGTTTCATAGTCCTTATAACTGATTACTCCCATTACTGATTGTCTAGATTTATAAAAATTAACCCAGGAAAGCATAAAGATTTACATGAAACAATTCATAAGTTACTGAAACCTCACATTCAATATATTTTATATATTGTGATACAATAAACAAATCAATAAAGGACTCAATGATAGTAAATAACATTTTCAGTTGAGCAATCAATTTTTCGTAATTTGATAATCATACTTACATTAAAAGAAAACGTCTTCATATCATGTAAATTGCTCATCTCAGAAATGTTAATTTTCATAACAATTTGGAGAAGTAACAACTACATTGCTTTGAAATTGTCATTCAATTACGTTAAATACTGGATACCCCTAAATAAAAAAAAAAGTGGTCAAAATGTTAAAATTTTGTTTAATAATATAATAAACTATTAAAAAATAAGAACATTTCATTTTTTTATGAACTTGTTACAAATAGCACTGTACTTATTGGTTGGTTATAGGGACCACAGTTTGGTGATTGATTTTCTGATTTGTAGTGAACATTGGATATTACCAATTAGTTAAAGTCACTACAAACAGTCACACATAACAGAATCTGATACATTTTCTGTATGTTGCTATGCTTGGCTTCATGGTTCCCATAGCTAATTACCATAATTTCATTATAAAAAAACTTATTCAATATATATGTGCTCAGACTTTGTACTAGTTCAAAAAGAAAACTGTAACCAAATAATATTTTCCCACTGCTAAATTATCAAAACAAGTTTCCAAATTAGCAACTATCTTGATCAAATAAGGTAAGTTACCCTAGCACACTTTAATAAATCTTTTTGAACAAAATTATTCAATCAATTAATTCAATCTAAGACCTATACAAGGCTTAAAATAGTAAAATATGAAAGAAAAAATAAATGTATATAGTATTATTAACAAATGATTTACACTATTAATGTTAACACACATACAAATCTTATAAAAAAATCCAATTTTAAAAAAGTTTTTTTTTTTTTGTGAGAAATATCCATACGAATTTTCAGAAATTTTACAAAAAAACTTTCAAATATTTGAGAAATGGAAAATGAAAGTAGCATCAAAAAATAAAGTTTTCTATTCTGAGGTTAGATACATTTATGCATAATTAGTTCTGAAAATATTTTTTAAAGAATGTAATACTTGAAAATTACTACAACCCTCTTTTTTAAATATATAAATGCAATTCAAACAGTGAGAAGCCTGAACATGAAAATCTCCAAAAATATACCAATATAATTTTTTTATTAAAAAAAAGTTTACTGTATCTAAACATTTTTGAATCACATGGTCAATTTCAAAAAATTTCCTATTCTAAATTTAAAATAAGTAAAACATATATCAATTCAAACTTTCCTTAAGATGCAGAATTTTATATCAATGACCAATTTTTAACTGACAATCAATATAAATTAAAATATTTAAACTTAAATTTATTTTAATAGATTTTATGTATTAGGGTTATATTACATAATCAAAATCATTGAAAAGCAATGAATTTAAGTTTTCAATTATTAGAATCATATAAAAAAATTTACCAGTTGAGAAAAACTCAAGGTGTATGTTCCATCATTAATAATGAATAACAAAGCAAAGAAATGTTCTTGCTAAATATATGCATTCTTTGGAAGACTGGTACAAGATATATAATTGAAAAATGTGCTGCAGAATTTGAAATGCAGAACAGTGCCATATTAACTGTAAGAGGAAACTGGAAGAATGTTAATTCAAAAGCACATATGTACAACATTTTGTTAAAAATTCCATCAAATAACAATGTTTCAAAAGAATAGAGAAGCTATTCATGATTATACTCTTAAGGCAGGAATCATGAACTATTGTAACTGAAAAAGGCTGAAAGAAATTTTAAAAAACTTAAGAATTGAAAGTAAAATATGGTCTATGGTTTTACTTTATTGAACTGAAAATAAAATCAAAAACAAAGGCATAACTCAATTGCAAGAAATGATTTATTAGATGCACAACTTTGACATTGCTACAACTTCAATCAGAGTAACATGCATGATTTTCCATTCCTGTTTTAAGAACAAGGAAGAAAGAAATCAGAAACTTCAAATTCATATCGAATTTGAGACACAGACATATTACTCATTTGAAAAAAAAATGAGTGATATGAAAAAAAAATCATATTTAGATTTATTAATGAGATTTAACACCAAATAAATAATAAACAAAAATGGATATACAACCTAAAAAATTCCTTAACATGCCACAAAAATAAATCTGTAATCTAACATTTTCTAAAAATGTCTAAAAATTTTAGTAGGGAAAAAAAATTCAATATCTTTAACAATGATTATCACAAAATTAAAGTATTTTTATTTCTAAGAATTGACAGTCCATAAAAGCTTGATCAGATTAATTTTGAGATAAGCACATCCCAAATTTTTCAATAAATGTTTTTGAACTTCTTTAACCTGAGAAATTCTGAAATTTAATATACTTTCTAAAATTTAAGTAATTAAGGCAAAAATAAGGAACAATTTTTTTTTACAAGGAATTATTTCAAGACTTTTTTAATGTATAAAGACTACATGATTATTTCGATTACATATATTAAGAATCAATGAAAAAGTTTTGCTAAAACTTGAATACATATTTTGAACTGAAAATAAATATGTACATGGAAATATGAAATTAAACATTCAACAAATTTTTCATATATGAAAAAATTCCACATAATACTCCCTGAATAAATTGATAGAAATCTAATTATCTTTAAATCTTGATGCTTATCAATTTAAGAATTTACTTATATAAATATCATTTTTTGGATGAAATAGTAATTAAAATTTACCCGGACAAACTACATAAAGATATTAATCTAATTTCTATAATTCCAATATAATATTAAAGGAACATAATATTCATTATTATCGACAATTGAATTCAAAGCAGAAAAATTTTATACAAGTTAAAATTTGTCATCTTATTAGCAGTTCTTAATTTGGTACTTTAGTATTAACCATTTGGCAACATTATATGAAACAAAACAAATGGTTGCAAGTTCAGCACATGATACATGTGAAATCAGGGTTGCTAACCTGGCAAGTTATTAATAGAGTTGGTGATTGTTGGGATAATACACAAGTACCCTTATTTCTTATTACTTGATTTTACTAATATGTTCAATACAATGACTTATCAATGCTATTACTTTTTGGTTGAATTGTGGAATCGCGGCTACTTATCCCCCCCCCCACCAAGTGTTTTCTCGCCAAATCGATAAAAGCGGCAAACCTGGTGACTCTTTTTATTTTGGTATCAATGAGGGAGAAGTCCAATCGTGTTGTAGTAGGGTTGCTACTCTAAAACACAACAGGCAAATATGCGCCAAATTAGCGTTTTTTCATAATTTGGCAGACCAGTGGCCAATTCGACAATTTCACCTACTTTTTTTTTATTATTATCTTAGCTTAATCCCAAAAATTTCCATCTAACAATCAAACCCCCCCCCCCATATGATAAAATTCAAAATTTCCTTTCTTCTGTACTTTCTGATATGACAAAGAAAAATTCAAGAAAAGCAACACAGAAATAAAAGCAAAATCCTTCCTGAACCTCAAAAAATGATGGAAAAAAGTTTTATTGGATTTTTTAGAGATTATAACAGTAAATTTATTTCACTAAATAGTTAATAAATAAGAATGAGAATTAAAGTATGATCTAACCTACTTATGAACTGGAAATGTATATTACATAAAAATTAAAAGATCTTCATGTTAAAAAGTAAAAATAGACAAATTTATTCATGTAAACACACAAATGTTATTTAAATATTGTAACACATTAAAAAATATATATACATGCATCTTCTTAAAAATTTTGATGAATTCTAAATCAAGCAGTTTTATGAAAACAAAATATTTACTAAAATGATTCAATTCTTCAGAATTTTGAAAAATACAAGATAGGTGCTACCATTTACTTATTGTAAAGTTAACATTTTGTTTTTAAAATAGGAATATGTAATTTAACTTAGATAATTTACCTTTAAAAAATGAGTAAATTTAAAATATTTTCATTTTTAGAAAAATTATAAATTTTTTTCTAGATTGTGAAATTTTTGATTAAAATATTCATAATTTATCACATCAATATAAATATTCAGTTCTAGCAGAATAATTAAGTTTTTGTTTCAATAAAATCTTACAAAGTACATGTTTTACTTAATAGAAATCTATTAAGCTTTATAAGTAAAGCAAAAGCATAGATATTAATATTGTAGATAATGCAATAAAATATACTAACAAAAGATAAGAAAATTTAGATCTTGGCAATTGAAAATGAAAGAACAAACTATGGTTTAAAATAATGTATTCTCTAAACAGGTTCATTTATTTGTTACATCAATAATTTCAAATGTGTATATATCAGTGCCATACCAGAAAATATATAATTCATTCAATAAATAACTCCCTTCCTTATTATTATAATTATTGTATATTCCATGGTTACTTAATAAAATATTATACAAAATGTTTTTTTCCCAAATCAAAATTACTAAACAAGTACTTGTCCATAAAACTGTACTAATCTGTACTTGTTCCATAAATACAGAATAAATTTTTCAATTTTTAAATCAGTTGTTAAAAACCTTCAACATTAAAATAAAACTTGTATACATCCATAAATAAAAACTGAAAATTAAATCTTCTCTTCTAAGTATATTAAATCCATTTCTTACAATGTATCCAAAAACAATATCAAATTTTACAAGCATAAAGGAACAATAATAATGTGAAAACCGATTAATTAACAGTAACCACAAGAGAAAAATATGAAAGAAAGCATACATTTATCAGCCATTTGTTTTAGACTTTAATGTAAGTTTAAACAAAATTCATAATTTTTTTTTTAAACAAAGCAACTACCTTCACTTTTATGATTCCTTTGTTTTCCTTACCAATATTTCAGAATTGTAAGGAATTATTTTTCACACAATTTATTCCTCTTTCAAATGTTTTAAAAACTTAAATTAGAAACCGCACTGAAATTGAAAATTTTACAAATTAAAATTATTGACGATTTGTCCAAGACAATTTTATTCAAAAATTTTAAATGATTTTTCTTGCATATACGCTTTTAGGTATTGTGAAATGTTAAAAGTTTTGTCTTTCACCCATTATGAATTCCTGACATATATGAATTTTCATTAGTTTAAATTGATATTGAACAAAAGGTTATTTCTATACAATTTCTTGCACAGATAAAATTTTACAATTTTAATTGACAAATTTTATCCAATAAAAACAACCAGCAATATTAAAGAATCAGCAGAAAAAGGACACAGTATAAATAAAAAACGTCGATATTTTAAAACATACTTTTTAAAATTCACAGACGTTCTTTCAAACCATTATTACAGAAAAAAGAACAACATTTTAGCATCCTAAGATCTTCGTAAATACTTCTCTTTTTACGATCAAGCTAACGTGTCAAGATACAAACAATTAAAATTTTTATGAAATAATTCGTATTTATTCATCTATTATTAATCTTTAATAGTTCAGTAAAATTTATGCGCATTCAGGTGCTTTTTCTACTGAACCAGAAATGAACTACGTCATGACTTAATGCATAAGGTCAAATAATTTTAAAAAAAAAACTGCATCTCAAAATGAATTTAAAATAACACTCCAAAATTCATACCGTACTCAACATGAAAGTGAAAATCCAACAAAAACAGGAACGAAAGAATCAGTTAATAACATCAGCAATGCGCAGAAAAAAGCATAAATGCGGTTTCACAGCACATTCTGTTTTTGTTTATCAAAAACGAAGATTACTCAACCTGCAAAACGCACTAGATTCGAAAAGTAAATAAAGCATCGAGGATGAAATCTCCGAACACTTAACTACCAATTGAAATAAACGTAAGATTTGTAGCTAAAATTTTAAATCACGTTTTTCACAGCAGCGCACTTGGGAAAAATCAATGGCTGCTCGGTTTGTTTACATGAAATTTCTGAACACATCTCTAAAACGGTAAGGTATCAATGTTAAAATAAAGGCGAAACTTACGACAGATGAAGTGTTTAAATCTAGCTGTTATCATTCCACAGCGAAATATTCCAGAAGTAAAGGAGTATTCAGTTCACAAATAAGCTGAAGTCATCTACGGGCGAGAGGAACAGATGCAATGCGTCAACAAAGTGATATTCACAACACTAGTCTCAACAATAAGAAAACGCGTTGTTGGACACAGGAGTTTAGTGCACGTAGCCCTTACACATTTGACAATGTGACAGTAGTCTATGGGGAGTTTTCAGTATATATTCCGCAGAGTCCTTTGTTCAGATTTACTCGGTAGGTAGCCCAGCGGTTGGTGTGCTTCAAACAGCTGCTTAGCCATAAGCAAAACATAACATTCTGATTTTGGGCCTCTGCGCAGCTGGTTGGTGCCGAAACCCTCAACCTGCGGCGGACCAATGATGGGAGAGGACGCCTCGTGACGTCACACCAGGGGAGCCTTTTCATGAACAGATTAGGTCAGTAAAGGTTGGACCACTGCGCATGTCCGTAGATTCGCTTTGTGCAGGCTTATTTTCTTTTCATGTATTCAACACTGAACATAGCTTTCATTTTAACTGAGCGATTAGAAATGCTCTTCCATGTTGAGAACTATCCTGTGCGTGGCTCAAATTCAACAAGCATGTCTAGATTTTTCTATCACTTAAATGCAGTTTCTTTTGATTTGAGAGAGATTAGAAACTATTGAGCTTAAAAAGTAATTCGGTAAATGTTAACTTTTGCACTCTATTTTGTATAGCCAAACGATATAAAAATGCCTGTAAAGTGTCACTTTGGAAAGGCTTTCAAAACAGAGTTCTGAAGCATGCGCACTCGTCCAATATTTTCTGGGTTTATCCTCGTGTCTTTCAAGGACATTGGCCTCGCAACAGAAAACAGCTGGATCACGGCCAAACAAAGGAACCATGTGACAGGTTTTCCAGTCCTTTTCAACTCTACATAAGAATCGGACCCTGTTTAAAATTTCTGTTCGATCTCCTGCTGAGTAATCGCTTCCTGATTATAGAAAATTTGCATGTGTTTGAATACCGTTCATTCCGAGAAAGACCAAATCTAAAGTAAACTGAAAAAGGCTCTTACACACAAACACAAGCCCTTGGATACAGATGCGTCGTTGCTAACCGCTTTTTCCCGAGTCAAACTTTTCGGGAATTTGGGGGGGAGGGGGGGATTTGAATGCAACAATGCTTCTTTCTATTTTCATAATCAGAATACATTCTTTTTTTCTGAAAAGTCAAACATTTTTCTTCTTCTTTGCCTCATTTTTATTTTTAGTGGCAACGTGATTATTTTTTTGCTGAAGATTTTTCTTTAGCGAGAGTTTTGTGCAATACAGTATTTTAAGTTGAATTTTCTCGCTCTATTCTATTTTTGTAACATGTTGGGTAAGTGCTTTGAGAAACCATCAGCCGAAAGAATCTTTACATAAGTAAAATTTTACAGTGTATATATTTTTAAATATTGTAGTGAGGGGGGGGGGGAATGGATGTTTTAATTGAAAATATTCGCATGCCAATTGAAGACTCAGAGAAGAAATTAACAGAGTAAGAATTTCAAAATAATTACCCTCGGTTAGGACATCAGTAGAATAAAAAATAAAATTACATAAATTTCACGATTTTCCAATCTGGAAGGAAATTATCTATCCACAGATTATTTATTACATAGCAATAAATTACAAATAATAAACTATTATGGAATCATAATTGTTTCAGCTAAGTGATTAATTCAAAAGAGATATTAACAACGATTCACAAAAGAGATATTAATCATTCGATATAGAACAAATGAGTAGTCAATGTTAGCAAAAAATGGTGATGTATTACGTACTTCAACAATGCGTACAAGAAAATGTTTGAGAAAAGGTAGTATACTACTGAGCTACATTTTTTTCGTTTCTTAAACAAATATAATTATCGATATAAGGATTTCGTTTTGTAATCTTATATTGATTAAGCGAACTCTATAACTAAGCGAAATTTTATAATCTTGTTTAAGCGAAATACGATTTCGTTTGAGAATAGTTATCAAAAAGGTCAAATCGATAAATGTGAAAAATTATTTTCTTTCGTAGTGTTCGCATTTTTCCTTATTATTTAGCAAATATTGTATTTGGAACTATTTATTTTTAATTGGGTAGTTTCAGATGTCAAGAGAGAAAAAATTAAAAGTGTCTGTAAATTAAAATATTTTAATACTCATAATTTAGAACTTTCAATGAATTATTTTTTAAAAATATAAACTATCCAACCAGAGTTAAGTACAATGTACTATTTTAGGATGGTGTGACGTCGTCACAATGGAGAAAGCGCCTCTATTCATAAACATTTCCACAGCTGGAGAAAACTTGTTTTTAGCTGCATTGTGTTGTATCAGACAGCTGGACCGTCGGCGTCGGTGTGTCTGGGGGACACAATGGACTAGGCATCGCTGCATTATTTCTATTCATGGGCAGTGATTGTACGTCTTGAATGCTGGCGCCTCTGCAGGCGGCGGCGAGGTGTTTGAAGAGGGACCGGACTTTTGTCATCTCTGCACGAATGGATGACGTGCAAGACCGTTGGTGCCGGGTGCAAAACCCTGAGGTCGGCCAATGGGGATTGATGAGGGGCGTGGAGTGAACCCTCCCCTAGACTTTAAAAGAGTGGACTTGAGAAAGAGACGGGAGATGAACTAACTGCCGGATAGACCCCGACGACAGATTCCGAGTGAGAAGCCTACTGACGAAGGATGGGACTCCTACGATAGATTCCGAGAGAGAAGCCTACTGACGGAGGAAGAGACTCCGGACGGACGCCTGATGAACTTCTGACTGCTGGAGAGACTTCGACGATGGATTCCGAGAGAGAAGCCTGCTGACGGAGAAAGACTCCTGAGAGACTCGTGATAGACTCCCACGAGAGATTCCCGGAATTGAACCCTGCGGACGAAGGAAGAGACTCCGGACAGACTCCTACGAGAGATACCCAAGAGAGAGGCCTGCTGACGAAGGAAGGAGCAAAGAGACTCCGAAAAGACGGCTGATAGAATACAACGAGAGATTCTCTAATAATTAGCTTAACGTACATGTTCAATGTGGTGCCACTACGTTACAATGGGCTTATTTTCTCAACTGGAGAGTTCTAACTGACATCTAAGTTCTTCTCTAATTATATTCTTCGTAATTTCATAAAAGCGCACCCCTACTTCAGATTTTGTGTGTGTGTTACAAATTTTATTTATATCATTTATAAAATATATAAACTAAAATGTATCTGAAATCCGTTTTATTTTACTGCATCAGAATGATATATCTTTATATACAAAATATACGTGACACAGTGTTTGTCCGCGATGGACACCGAAACTACTCAACCGATCATACTATAATTTTGCATACTGTGTGTCATTTCGTCCAACTTAGAATATAGGATGGTTTTTATTTCAATTAATCACGCCATAATTTTTTTATTGCCGGAAATGTGAAGAATCCGGAAAAAACGTTGCCAGATTCCCTTAAGGGAATAATCGCAAAATGTGGCATTGCTCATGTGTCTGTGGAAGCAAATATTGCAAACCAAAACGCATAAAAATTAAGTGCATGGCGTATTTCGGGGTGTGGAATCCGATTTTCGAGTCAGTTTCCAAAATTAACCGTAACTTTGCCGGATAAAGCCGGCCAACCGTATTTTAGATACACCGTAACAGGGGCTTACATTAAAAGCCTTGAATCGTGAAAACTTGGACCCTGACGTACTTCAAAATGAATAATCCGAATCTGATATCCAATCTGTGAAATAACTGTAACTTTGCCGGATAATTCAGGGCGACCATTTATTACGCAAACCGTGGCAGGAGCTTACCCTTAATGTCTTGGTGCGGGAAAAGTGCGTTTCTGTTGTAATTCGGGATGGTGAACGAGAGTTTGAAATCGAATTTTAGAAATTCGTGTAACTTTGCCAGATAATGCCAGACGACCCTGGTGCTTCTTCCAGAGACTGAACATGCCGGCTCAGGGGCACAAAAGTAATCTCCTGTTGTATCTAGGGGCAAGAAACGATAATTTGAAATCATATTTCAGAAACTCCACTAAACTTGCTGGATATTGTCTGAATTAGGAGAAAAGGGGTATGATTCGAGTCCCGCGTCCGGATTTTCATTTTCTCCAGCGAATAAACTTGATCGCGCTGGAGCATCAAAAGCCATCTCCGTGTGCATTTCGGAGAGTGAAATGAGAATCGGAAATTGAATTTTAGGAGTTTCAATAACTTTGCCGGATAATGCCAATCTACCGTATTTTAGACACACCGTAGCAGGGGCTTGCCTTAAAAGCCTTGGATCGTGAAAACCTGGTTCCTGGTGTATTTCAAAACGGATAATTCTACTCTGAGAAATAACATTAAGTTTGCCGGATAATTCAGGATGACCGTCTTTTACGCAAACCGGGGCAAGAGGTCACCCTTAAAGTCTTGGCGTGGGAAAAGTGTATTCCTGGTGTAATTTCAGATGGTTTAAGTGAGTCTGAAATCGAAATATAGAAATTCCTGAATTTTGCCAAGTAATGCTGAGGGATTGGAATATTTTCGGACAGCGGTACCAGCCTAACTTGCTGAAGTAGAGACGCAAAAAGTGGGTCTTGACTGTATTTCGGAGCTGCCGATCATTATTCTCAATAAAATTCGATAATCTCATATCTACGTTAAATATTGCCAGACGAAAGCATTTTACACGAACTGTTGAAGGAACTTTTGCTTTAAAATTCTTGAGGAGAGAGAAATGCTTTCCTGGTGTTTTTCTGTATGGGAAACAAGAATAATCTGAAATTGGATTTTAGAAACTCCCGTAACTGTGCCGGATAATGCTAACCGATCGTAATGTCCCCCTTCAGAGACTGAACTTGCAGGAGCAGGGGCGTCGAAATTGGGCACCGAGTGCTTCTCGGGGTGGAAACGAGAATCTGGATACGGATTTCAAAAGCGTCCGTAAATTTTCTGGATATTGCTGGAATGAGGTCAAATGGCTTTGCGTTCGTTTTCTACATCCGGATTTTCATTCTCTGTAGCAACTAAACTTTCAGGTGTAGTCGTGCGAAAATATGATTGCAATAGGAAATTGTATCTTCCGGCATTGTTTTCACTTTGTTAGATGGTGGAAAAACTGCACATTTTACATCAGCTGCCATTGGAGATTCATAAAATACAATATGTAATGTGTACTATTGGAAAAAAAAGAGTGGATTGGCTACAGTATTGCAAATGAATTCAATCATGATGAGGGATAAGTGTACCATGACCCATAAACATTCACTCACAACATTACATAGAGCTTTGCAAGATTTAAATGGCAACGAGAGAATATTCGGTGCTGTTGTATTACTATCTGGTGATTTCCGACAGACATCAATGGCCATTACACGCTCTACTTTTGCTCGCGAGATTAACACCTGTTTAAAACAATCGTTTTTATGGCGAAACCTGGAAACACTTTGACTGACCATAAACACGCGAGTACCATTTGCAAGTTGACCAATCTGAGCAAATATTTACTAACCAACTACTTAATATTGGAAACGGTGAAGTAGAACTTCATTCCAATACATAATGCATGAAATAATCAGGCGATTTCTGTAATATTCTTTAGGCAAAAAGGAACTGATTGAAAGTGTTTTTCCGGATATACTGTATAATTATCTAGATAATTATTGCCACTGTAATCATGTTACTTAATCAGAAAAAAATGTTGATATTGTGATGAAATAAACTTCTAGACACAGGGCTGTTGCCAGTTGATCCAACACTTTTTAAACCAATCGACACTATTGGTGATGAAAACAAAACCATAAATTTTTCCAACCGAGTTTTTGAATTCTCTAGATTTATCAGGAATGCCACCACATGATCTTCGTTTGGTTCCCTGGTTATTATCTGCGTAACTTAAATTCACCTAGATATTTACAACGGTGCACGTTTGATCATCAAAAGAATTATACCGGGAACTTTTTGAAGCAAACATTTTGACTGTAAAGTTTAAACGAAAATTCGGTTCTGCTACTACGGAATCTGTTGCCACGTATTCCACTGATATCGTCAGAATCTCTTAATACCATTCAAAATGCTTCATTTCCCGATTCCTTTGGCTTTCGCGAGGACCATAAATGAATCTGAAACCCGAACAATATTCATTTGATGCTTGGATTTAGAAAATCCATGTTTCGCGAATGGGCAACTAGGTGTTACATGCTCATGTGTACGGAAACCGTTGAATTTATTTGAGTTAGCAAAATACGCGCGGTTTACCGAAAAATATTGTGCACCGATTAGCGATTAGTTGTATAAAATTATTTGTTGTTATACTTTAAAATGATGAAAGTAAGTTTTTTTAAAAATTGCAAAGAATCAACGTTATTCATCACATTTATAAATTTAAATCTTCATATGTTGTTACTTAACGACTTCGTTAGTAATTCATGAATTATAATAACACTAAAATAGGAGATGAATGAAATGCAAAATTAAAGTAGTTTGTTGTTTTATACTTAATTTCAATCCTCCAAAATTATAAACGAAGATTAATTTGACTACACTGAATATATTAGGATAATATTGAACTAACGTATTAAAACAAAGCAACAGCAACGCGTGGCCGGGTCAGCTAGTAATGTGTGTGTTTTACTTTAAGTATTTGTAAATAAGATTCAAAAATTTTAACCAACATTTTAGTGATGGAGCCTTTCAGCTTTGTTCTTGTATTTCTTCAACCTGACATTGCAAAATACCCTAGCAAATGTTGAAAAGACCTTCAGACAAAGTCCCTTTTATCTTATATCAAATTCAACTGACTGTTTTTCAAAACACACTCACTTCACTGTCATTATTTTAACAAGTAATATAAAAAAATATTTTTTAAAGTCTATTCCTACTTTGAATGGATGAATAAAAAGTATTTTATTAACGATTGAAAATTTGAACAAGATAAATATATAGATAGTGTGAGCTAATAGTAGGAATTGGAAAAATATCCCATCTAACTATTTTATCTGTTTCATTTTAAAAGTTCGAGATTGTTGAAAAAAGCATTTTTTTATACGGTTCACTGACTTATGTGTGCATGTGGTGTAAAATAATTCAGCTGACTTTTCACACATAGATTGCATTGAAAACTAGAGTTGAGATATCTTAATGTAGAACTAAATAAAGAAACTAATGAATTGTATATACTAATAAATTGTAAAACTAATGAAATTGTAAATAAAGAAAAAAAAATTAAGAGTATATTACTGTTGTTCGTAAAGTGAGTGAGAGTTAGATCAACGTCGCACTATAAAGCAACACGAGGGCTATTAACGAAGGACCTCGGTCAAGTGACGGGGACTGAGCTAGCAACCAGGGGCGTAACGGAGAATATTTAAGGCCACTGCAAAGTCAGATTTTGCCTTTAATATTTTATAAATCGGAAAAATACGTATTTGGCGTCAGTCAGGCTTTGGAGTCCCTAGAAGCGGGGGTGTACGTTATGCCACTGCTGGCAACCTTGTCCTAACAACCACACCAAAGGAAAGACATTAATCCTCGACTGATTTAACATGTATCGGCCCTTTCTAAGCAATGGTCTTCAGTAGCACCAGGATTCGAACCCGCGACACTCTGGGCATGAGTCCGGGACCATAACCAATAGGCCGCTGCGGCATATCAATAAGCTTCTGGAAGATTTTTAATTAACAAAAGATTTTTTTCTTGAGTATTCTTTTAGAAACTAAGGTTGCCGCGGTAGCCTAGTGGTTATGATCACGAACTCGGAGCCGGTGTGTCATGAGTTCGAGCTCTGGTGCTTCTGAAGATCCGAGGCGTATAGGGGCTGTTGCTTGTTAAATTTGTCGAGGCTCAAAGTAACCCCGTTAGCATGGTGTGGCATTTTGGGAAGGGGTCTCATCCTTGGCACTTGACCAGATGGTGCACGGGGTTATAAATGTTCTTAATTTTAGAAAAAACGCCACATATATAAAATGGAAAATTGCAAGGAAAATTACTTTCTATTTTGTCACTTCATATTGTGATTCTGTCATATTTATATACATATTTATATTAACTGTTACTATATTTAATAAGAAGCAACGAAAATAATTTTTTTTTGTTCAGCTAAGTAGGAATTTACTTTAACAAAAATTTTTATATCACTTGTTATTTACTCTCTTCTCTTTTTTTGGCGTTATTTGCACTAAAGCACCACCGCGCGCGTGTTTCTTTCTTTTTTTTTCTCTTCATAATATTAGTTTTATAATATATTCAATACAATTCCTATGTGCTCCAGTACTTACTGACTTTAAAAGGAAGCAGAAAAGTAATGTTACGCTACAAAACGTTAGCTATTTCTTTGGGAGGATCGAACTCACCTACCAGAGGGCTCTGAGTTATAAAATGGTTCACAGACATAGACAGGAAATGATACAAAAAATATGCATGAACAAGAAAACACAACATAATATTATTATAATTATTTATAAAGAAAAAAATCTCTGCAAAAGAGCAGAGGAGGGGGGACAAAATTACATCAGTGTATTGCAGATACGAGTATATTGCGAAATATTGAAACAGGAAATAGCTTATTATGAATCATATTGTTGTTAAAAATAAAATGTAACTAAGAAAGGAATTGCTTCTCCTGTTGGTTTTTTAAGTTGTAAAGTAATAAGTATGTTAAAATTTTTCATGGAACTTGATGTTTATTTTTAAATAACAATTTATAGAAAAATGAAAACATTGAAAACAACGTAAACTTTTCAATAAGTAAAGTTCGCAACACTGAGCAAACAGTGAAAAGAATTTAGTGGAATTTCCTACAAATTCGAAATTACTTTCAACTGAATTGCGATGATTATAGTTGTTGCAACCTTTTATATTTATATCTTAAATGTGGGAGAAATCATTACAAATTCGGCTTGCTTGGCGATCAGGGTCCGAGGGCCCCGGTGCACGGCAGCGCCTAGCTCATTGGTAGCTATGCCACTGATTATAGTATACCGGGGGTAAACATTACGTCGATCGCGATCGACCGGTGGACCGCCTAGACATTTTGAGGTGACCACCTAAAAATTTTACCAGTTAGTAATTATATACGGAAAATTCAAGATTGGCTGACAGTACGCTGACTGAGCCTGCTACTGACTATAACAACAAAAACTAACTTTAGATAAAAATGTTTTTTTTTTAAATATATTTTGAACTGCTTCATAATAAATATATCATTTGATATAATTATATTTGGGGCTATTAGTAAGTTTGTATCTTGCGTTTTGCTTTATAAACGCGGTTTTAAAAGTGTTTTTTTATTTTAGTTCTGTTAGGGATATATATTTACATATATAAGCACACATGCCGTACTTATTATTAAGTTATTAAAAAAAAAACCTGTTCCCCACTTCCCCACACCTACTACATTGGGCAGTAGTGTACAAAAGAATTTTTAAAGGGAAGGGGGTCGAGAGTTGAAGGTCTACCATTATCGTATCGTACCCCAATATGCAGCCAAACATATTTTTTTTTTATTTTGTCGATTGTCGGGAACAAAAAACAGCAAAAAATAAATTACTAAATAAATAATTAACATTAATAAGTAAAAAAATTACTAATATCAAATACTTAATTACATTTTACATGCTATATACATGGGGCTATAATGAATCGGAAAAACATGAAAGGTTATGAGAAAGGGTCCGGACCCGTGGACCCCTCCTCCATCCTTGTGTGCACCACTGACACTGGGTGAACTGCGACTCTGTGAAAAAAGTAGCCCGCACCCTGGAAAAGACTGCCCACCCCTGTAGTATACTATTCCATCAGAGTTGACTAAACTTGGGAAACTTAGAAGATGATAGGTAAAATTAGTTTTAAAACTGATAAATCTAAGTTTAGTCTGCGGAATGCATATTATCTGCATATGAATGGATTATAAGAAATATGAAAATAAAAATTCCAATAGCATTGTTTCAAAGAAATAGAACTATGAACTTTATATGATATATATATATATTTTTTCAGCATATAATAATAAACTTATTGATATTTTCAGGTTATCTGCACACACGCTGCGAAAATAACGTACAAGGGACAGAATCATTTTGAAACTGGCAAATATAGCAGCGTTTTGCTTAGCATTATTTATTATTGGCACAAGATAAAAAAAATGGGAATACACGGAAATATAGATATCTCGGGGCCTCTTGAATCGAAAGTGAAGATAACGCCAACACAGACTTCAACAATCTCTAAGCATTGCGAAAATGCGATAATATGTTGGTAGCAGGTATGACCTTTGCCGACAGCTTTCGAAATTCATACGATTATTTCTACATTTGGATCACCCTTCAGAAGTTATTTCCATCGCAATGCGAGCATCCACTGCTTAAATAAATGAAAATGAAGAGTGAGTGATATTAACGTCGAACTTTTCAACTGTACGAGGGTTTTTACATTGAACCTCGTAATTTTGAGTCACGGTCAAACGGCGAGGAAGACACCTGAGCTTCCCCCCTCCCTCCGAAATTCCACGCTATGCCAGTGGGAGGATTTTGAGCCCCAACAGATTTAACGTGCATCAGCCCCTCAACAAGGCGGGTCTTCAGCACCACCGGGCACCAACTCATAACACACCGGACACTAGTCTGTAACCTTGACCAGTAGGTGACGGTGGCAAAAATAAAAATGAAGAAAAAGCGAGGAATAAATTTATTTCACACAACGGAGTAAAGTTTAGATTGGAATGGATGAGAAAAGGGGGATGTCACAAATCATGTGTCGATCTCGTCGACTGACCATAGTTTGAAATTACTAGGCGTATTGTTTGTAACTGGTGGATTTTTTTTATGATGGAAATTGAAGGTTTTACGCGGACTATTAGCAAAGACTTTGTAATTTTGAGCTATAGTTAAGAGACGACATCTGAGTTGGTAACCCACTAAGCATCCACAAACATCCACATACAGGTGTTGCCTTTCCGTCCCCACAGATTTAATGTTTATAAGCCTCTCTACACGGCGAGTCTTTAGTGCCGTCAAGACTTAAGCCCCTGATAGACACAAAGTCAGCCATGAGGTCGCGACCATGCCCATTCGTGACCTACGAGGTTCGTCCACAATATATATATATATATATATATATATAAACTGCAATGTTAACAAACAATCCCTCTGACTGCAGTTGGAATTGTGCAAAGTACTTACAAAACGACGGTAGTGTGGCTGCGGAGCGTTCAAGATAACGGACTTGTGGCTTCAGCCTAATACCGTTGAAGACCCGCTGTGTAGGGTGGGGGTGATAGCGTTAAATCTGTCGAAACTCAAACATCTTGCCGTTAGTGTGGTGGGGGTTAGGAGAGGGGCGTGGCAGCTCAGATGTCGTCTTCGTCACTTGACCATGGTTCAAAATGATGAGGTCCGTTGCCAAAAGCCCTCGAGTAGCTGAATAGTGTGATGTTAATGTTCACTCAGTTGCCAAGCCACTATAGGTCAGCTGCCTTGGTCATAAGATCGTGGACGATGACATTCGTGTGTATTTGAGTGAGTGAATATTAACGTCCCACTGTTCAGCTACAAGAGGGCTTTTGGGGACGGTCAGCGTAATTTTGAACCATGGTCATGTGACGTGGACGACACCTGAGCTGGCACCCCCTCTCCTAACTACCACACCACACCAACGGGAGGACGTTTGAGCTCTCTACAGATTTTACGTGCATCGCTCCCCTACACGGCGGGTCTTCAGTGATACTGGGATCGAACTCATAACACATTCGCCACGATCCGATGCCTAGACCACTTGGCTACCGCGGCCCGTATGTGTTTGAAGAGAAGTGTGAGTTCGACTCTTTTCACCTGAAACAGGGGCGGGCAACTTGTTTTGGCTAGGGCGCCACATTGTGGGAGTGCAAGATACTAGAGGGCCGAACCTTTTTAAAATGATTTCATTCATTATAAAAAATAATGAATATAAGTTAAATAAAATACTGGCAATTTTTATACAATGGCTTTATTGTGTTTAGTTCATATTATCTACATCTGCAAGCCCATTTCATTGAAGATTGAGTTGAATGAGGCGAATGTCTTTTTAAATCAAGAAGGAGATTGCTTATAGAAATTCTCACCACACTGGCGATATACATGACATAGTAATGGAGTCTTGCCATTGTTGCCAGTTGGTAGACTGAAATGTTCAGCTTTTAGGAGAATATTCCATGGAATAACATTCGACGATTAAAATTGTTTGGATCATATTGAGGCTGAGTCCAGAGCGAGACGAAGCCCTGGGCCCAAGTGGTCCTTGCCTTGAAACGTCCCTGGTCATCCATGGGACAGTGATAAAAAAATTACGAGACGCTTTGTCCGTTACATTTGCGTGCCCCGGAAGAATTCGCTACACCAAAAAGGTATTTTCTAGTAAAAAGTCTTATAATGATTCGAGAAAAAAATAAAATTTTAGCAAAATCTGATTGATGTAATACTTTCCTAGAATATTCAATTCTACAGGAAGGGGAGGGGTCAGAAAAATGAGAAATGTGCTTTGAACTCTGGAGTGGTTTCATAAATCCATCTTTTGCCATCGAACATTTTCTGATCCTTTAGAGGGGAGGAAAATTGTATGCTTTAAAAATATGTTTTTCTACGCTTTAATATGTAGTAAAAGAGTAAATTATGTACGCAAAATTCAGCATGCGAGCATTACAATACAAGAAGCATTTATTTTTCGAAATATTTCAGGGGTATTTCGCTACAATAAATTTGTACAAATTTCAAAAAATGTGAAATATTGGTACTAACACGCAACTAAACGTTAAATTTTTCCAAAATATAATATTTCTGATATAATTTAGGTGATTTTCTTGTGGGCGCGGTTGTCTAGGGGTTAAGGTCACAGACTCGTGGCCGGCGCATCATGAGTTCGAGCCCAACGCCTCTGAAGATCCTCCTCGTAGAGCAGGTGATGCACGTTAAATCCATCGGGCCGCAATGTTCTCCCTTGACGTGGTGTGAACATTCGGAAAGGAGGTGTCATATCAGTTCTCGTCTTTTGACCGTTGTTCAAAATTACAAGGACCGTCGTCAATAGTTCTGTTGCCGATGTTAATATCCACTCATTAAGCAATAAAAACGACGAGATTAGGACTAAAGGACAAATTTATTGAATAATAAAATAACGCATTAAGTAACCATTAAGAAAAAGTTTTCCAGATAAGAAATTTCTAGTCCTTTGCATAGTACTTAGACTGGTGTGTTGTGGGTGTTATCGATGCGTAAGAGATTTCGCTTGCCCAAGATGTGTTCTGAAGGTGTTATCACGAACTCATTTCCTATCTTAATCATATTCTCGAACAAGATAGAAATAATTTCATTTTCTTGGAAAATCCCACGAGAAAAAGGATGTGGATTGGGAACCATTTAATTTTAAAATTTATATATATATATAAAATGCATAGTACTTACGATTTTTTTTTTTTTTTCGTTACAAAAAAATTCAGTTTTTTACATAAATGAGCGTCGACTCTCCGGTACAGTGGTTAGCAACGCTGACAACTGTTCCGTAGGGCCAGGGTTCGAATCCCGGAGAAAACAAGTATGTTTGTAAATGTATAGTGACTTTACGACATGGAAGTACTCTAAATAGCAGTCGAATCGCAAGTACTGTCGCTAAAAGCCCTCGTGTAGCCGAACAGAGCGACGTTAATATTCACTTACTCGTCTTTCGTTGGAAATCGTGTTTGGACAAGGTTGGTCAAGATTCAATAGTCCGCGACAAACACACCCCTAAAAAAGAAATCATGTCACCAAAGGTGGGGTGTTTTCCCTGGGTTTTGAGTAATACTCGTCCTTTCCTCTTGTGTGTTTATATAGTTAGTTTTTTGTTCCTCAAAAGATGAGCCGTTGATACAAACTTCGAAAAAGACAATCCCTAGGGAATTTAAGAATAAATCAGATGATATTAAAAAAGAAAAGTATCAAGTTTTAATGTATATAGCTGGTTATTGCGTGCATAATATAAAATTCGAATGATCCGATTACAAATATATACTTGTTGTAGATTTAAAAAAAAGTCAATTTCGATTCAGAAAATGTTGAAGGGGCAAAATATTTGAGTCTTCTAGATAGAGGATGTTTAAAAATGCCCACAGATATTGTTATGAAAATCATTTCAACGCAACATTTTATTTTTAGTTTGTTAATATCGAAGAGATTCGAGTCAAAATATCTTAAAGTTGATTGTCAATTATCTTTCTTTACAAGCATAACAGAAGCATATCTGGAATTAGATGAATTTTGGAATGTCTTACAATCGTTTCAGTCATCTTATGTTAACTGTAACACACCTGCATTTTCATATTTTTAAAAAAATATTCATTACATTCGGGAATATTTGCTTAAATAATTATTCAAAGTAGCGCAGTGAAGAAGTTTTAACGGGGAAGGATAATCAAAAAAAGAAGAAATTTAAGGCCAATTAAATTAATGTTTGGTTTTTATATTTCCCTCTTTAATAAATTTAAATATTCAATTATTGGTTCGTATTTTATTCAATGTGCATGAACTTCCTTATAATTCCTTTTTAACACGCTTTTATAAGTTTCACTTGCATGTAACGGAATCTTGGAACTCGATTTCCACCCACTTAAAAAGGTCAGATTAATTCGAAAATTTGCACACTTGTCAAGGCCCGATGACAATACAATAATTTCATAATTTTGTTCCATTGTCCTTTTCAGGATCGTCAGGAATAAGGATAATCAGATTTGGCGACAGTTCCATATACCACTTCCAGATTTGGCGACTTATTGCATATATCATTTTTAAATTTGGCGACTAGTTCCATATACCATTTTTTTCAGACATAGCGACTAATTTCATGCATCATTTCCAGATTTGGCGACTAATTTCAGATTTAGCGACTAAAAGAATAATGTGTAGCCCTAAAGCGAGTGTTTTGAATTTAAAGCTAATTATGTGCTAGTATAAAATACACTTGCGGTTAAAAGAAATAAAACAAACGAAAAAAAATGTTCTGTATCTGAGAAAGTGGAGGGTGTGTGTGTGTTAGCAATTTATTACCATAATATAAACATTTTTCGGAAAATGAAAATAAAAAATAAGGCTCGTGCATGTAAAAAAAAATAATTTGCGTTATAACTGCTAAATATTTTTTATTTTTATAAAGCAATATGCTTAGAAATGATGATACAAATTAGCATGAAAAGAACACGTTTAAAAGGTGAAAAAACGATTGACACTTAACATTACCATGTTTTTATTAACTCGCTTTCTTTAATGTCTGTCCGGGTAGAATTTTGTAATTGATTTTAAACTGTGTGACTTTCCGGTGAGCTAGAGACTTGAAATTTGAACCATAGCTCAGAAGTGGATGACAATGCATGGAAATGTGAAAGAAGAAAAAAACGAAAAGAAGGAATTTTATACTTTTTAGACCGTTATAAAAACATGGTACACTAAAAATTTTTTTAATTCGAACTTTTTTTTTCTTCTTAAACACTTTTATTTATCTAACTTGTTCTATAGAGACGGAATCTAATATAACGATACGGGACTCATCCGATGCCCCGTAAACGGAGAGAATAAATACATTTCAGACCCATTAATTGATATCCATTGAAGAGCAAGTCTAATTCCACAGCCACGTAATTCCAGCTTCAAATATCAAACTCAAGGATAAATTCAACAATGAATAAATGATAGTTTAAAAAACTAAAAAACATGCTTTTATTGTAGTTCGAACTAAAAAATGAAAACTAAATTATAGTTTGAAAACACCTAAAAAACACGCTTTTATACTGAATCGAACTAAAAAGTAGAAAAATAATTCTTAATAAAGAATAAAATGATTACAACGAGAAAATGAATGTCATTGGGGTAAAAGCGTGGGGTGTTTTGTACTACATTTTTAGACTAATTCAGCTTTTCGGAATAGAAGTTAGAAATTATAACAATTGATACGTTTATAGAACGGCCGTGGTGGCCGAGTGGTCTAGGCATCGGATCATGGCTAGCGTGTCATGAGTTCGATCCTGGTACCACTAAAGATCCGCCGTGTAGGGGCGCGATGCACGTTAAATCTGTCGAGAGCTCAAACGTCCTCCCGTTGGTGTGGTGTGGTAGTTAGGAGAGGGGGTGCCAGCTCAGGTGCCGTCCGCGTCACTTGACCATGGTTCAAAATTACGCGGACCGTCGCCAAAAGCCCTCGTGTTGCTAATCAGTGTGACGTTAATATTCTCTCTCTCTCTCTCACTCACTCTCACGTTTATAGAACACCCCACGCTTTTACCCCAATGACATTCATTTTCTCGTTAATCATTTTATTCTTTATTAAGAATTATTTTTCTACTTTTTAGTTCAATTCAGTATTAAAGCGTGTTTTTTAGATTTTTTCAAACTATAATTTATTTATACTACATGGAGAATGGATGCTACCATCAAATACTACAGAATCACATTTAGGTTTAACTACTCATGCATCGGAGAAATTTATGCAGCGAAATGTAGAGCAGAAAATGGACAATTAATTCGAATGGTTGCTATTTATATTTCACTAAATCAAAGTGTGGAGAAAATTATCAAATTCATTCACAAAAATTTAGCATGACAATACTAATATCGCTTTGTTTTTTATTCACCGAACTAATGCTTGAAATAACACTGCAAAATTTGAAGTTTTCCTTTCTATCCGTGTGCGGTCATAAACACATTTTTTTTTTTTATGAAAAATGTTCGGCATTTTTCTGACAAAGTAACTCATTATGCAACAGAGATATTCAATTGTTTGTTCTATTTTTCTTCGATTCCATAATTTTATATACACAAATGGTCTGATTTACGATGGGAGTATATAAGGATGGGATATTATAGGGTAAATTCAGAATTGGTGATGATGTTGCTTAAAACGAATTTTTAATAGAGAGTTTTTTTAACCGAAAAGTTTTCTTAAGAGCCTTCAAAGGGAGCCCCGAGAATGGAACAGGTTTGGTTGATCTATTTTTTAAATCAAACACCAAACAAGACTTCTCTATCTCGTCCACACCCTATAAATAATTCAAATTAGATCTCCTGGAAATTCTACTTCCCCCCCCCCCTTCCACGAGAAAAGTGGTTGTCCTCTGGCGGTTGGGGACAAAGAAAGATATATAATCACCGGCCAATTACATAACCTTCTCCCCGATGAGAAGCGAACCGACCTCAGTCAGACAGGTCTGATACAGACGCCGGTTTCGGTTCAAGGGATCACCAGATCATACAACCCTACACCGGAGGACAGCGATCTTATCCACTTTCTTGGCCACTATGTTAACTTCCAAAGATGGGTCTGCTTCTTCACAGCCTTAGGGGTGTCATTGCTGTAAAAATGTTATATAACTTTTTTTAAAAAATTAGTGGGTATAAAGAACCTGTTTCTCAAGATGCACGTTCTGTTATTGTGATATTTGCTATCAATGGTGTTGCTAAGGGGGTGTCCCGTACTTCCCTTGGTGTTTAATAAGTACGATAATACCGTGGCCTACCGTATAACGCGTACTTTTGAGACACGAAATTTATGGAAGCAATACGGAATAAGGAATGGCATAAAAATTTCAGCTTTCAAAAATAATGAAAAAATTAACATATAAAAATTAGATATTTTTTTATATGTTGTTATAAATATTTTTTCACTGTATAACATCTACATATTCTACCGTTGTTTTAAATTTGTTTTGGATGGTTATACTTATTTACAGGCTGGCTTAATGGAGAGAGAGAATCCTACTAACGTCGCCCTGCAAAGCAACACGAAGGCTATTGGGGACGTACCTCATTATTCTGAGCCACGGTCAAGTGAAGAGGATGACACCCAAGCTCTAGCAATCCTCTCTCCAAACTGCCATACCAAACCAACTAGAGAATTTTGAAGACAGATTCAAAGTCCATCTCTACGCAGCAGATCTTTGGTGTCACCAGGGTGAGTGATTGAGTGAATATTAACGTCCCACAGTTCAGCTACACGAGGGCTTTTGGCGATGGACCGCGTAACTTTGAACCATGGTCAAGCGACACGGAAGACACCTGAGCTGGCGCCCCCTCTCCTAACTACCACACCACACCAACGGGAGGAAGTTTGAGCTCTCGATAGATTTAACGTGCATCGCACCCCTACACGGCGGGTCTGTAGTGATACTGAAATCGAACTCATGACACGCTAGCCACGATCCGATGCCTAGACCACTTGGCTACCGTGGCCCCTTGGTGTCACCAGGACTCGAACCCGTGATTCACTGTCCATGAGTTCATGGTCATAATAACTAGACTACTGCTGCCAACTACATCCCGGCAGAGAGGAACAAGAATGTGCAAGCTTGGAAAGTATGGGCAAAAATGAAGAACGTTGATATCTGCCAAACACATGCCATGTCAGCGTAAAAGATTGAGTTCCGACAGATACAACACATATCGGTCCCTTTGCACGACGGATCTTTAGTTGATTCGGGACTGGAACATACAGTTTGGCTGAAATATTACCCACACACACACAGCTCGAAGCTGGGCCGCGGTAGCCAAGTGGTCTAGGCGTCGGATCGTGGCTAGCGTGTCATGAGTTCGATCCCAGTATCACTGAAGACCCGCCGTGTAGGGGTGCGATGCACGTTAAATCTATCGAGAGCTCAAACGTCCTCCCGTTGGTGTGGTGTGGTAGTTAGGAGAGGGGGTGCTAGCTCAGGTCTCGTCCACGTCACATGACCATGGTTCAAAATTACGCTGACTGTCCCCAAAAGCCCTCGGGTAGCTGAACAGTGGGACGCTAATATTCACTCACTCACAGTTCGAAGCTAATAACTGTCCTTCCCTTCGTACAGTATTATAGATTCATACACAGAATCGCGAAATTCAAATTCATTGATGTAGTGTGCAATCCAGTTGAGTTTTGGGGGTCCAAACTCTTCTTACACACCAAGCGATTTTTTAATTTTTGACATTAAGATTACATTAGTCGCTTTCGCTTACGTGTTTCTTAGAATGTACATCTTGGACATGTAGGTACCCCCCTACAAGTGGTCTGTGCGCATCACTTATATTATGCAATTATAAAGTGTATCTTTCATGTGACAAAGAAATGTATTTACAGTATATAAAGCTTAGCTGCACACAAACATAACAGAGTAATACAAAATGAGCTTGATTACGATAGACCGACAGCACGTGACCCAATCCTAAACTACAATCAATGAAAAAAATCAAAAAATAACTATAAAAAATAGATATTTACCCACACAAATCAAGTAAATTCAATAAAAAAAATAATCAAGAATAAATAAAATTATTTTTTTCGCTTAATGGTTATTCAAAAAGTAACGCTAATAAAACATTGTTTTGAATACTCTCTGTAAAAGTGAAATAAAAATGAAAAATTATAAAAACAGTACTTTTTATGTGTTCATGTCTGACAAATTTGCAAAATGTTTGTTATATGAATCAGTTTTAAGGAAGTATGGTTATATTGAATTTACATGAACTTGACAAAATTTAATAAGAAAATTCAAAATGTTTACCTGACATAAAGAGGTCTCTCTACATTGGATGTGTTAGGTCCTCGATTCAATAAGTAACTAGCACGTTTTCTTCCCTTTTTCTTTATCTTTGACCTTCCAGTATCTCCCTCCAAAGGTTGCAACGCCTCGTGATTAAGGGAGGGACGACAAAGGGGGCTGGAGAGCTGAAGTGATTATGGAATATTCTGTGCGGCAGATTAAGATAGAAGGAAAAAGTTCAACAAATTGATATAACGGCAGCAATATTCGTGAGGTTTTTCACGTGAAACTCTTGCCAGCGATGACTTCGTCCAGCAGCGCTTCCTACAATTATTTCCAATGATTTTAAGCTCATATTTCTCTGTTATGGTCACGAACTCGTGGCCAGGGTGTCATTAGTACGAGCCTTACTGCCAATGAAAACCCGTGGTGTCAAAGGGTTGATACATGTTAAATTTATCGAGGTCCAAAGTTCTTCCACTGGCATGGTGTGGAAGCTCAGAGAAAGTGATGCCAACTTAGGTGTCGTCCTCGTGAATTGATCGAGATTCAAAATGGTCCGTCGCAAATAACCATCTTATTGATTTACAGCAACGGTCTCGAAACTGTGTTCCACGGAACCCTGGGGTTCTACCAGGCATTTCTAGCGGTTTCACGAGTTTCAATAAAAAAATCCAAAAGAAAATTATAAATATGTATACAAAACGGATTCACGTTCTCTGTGAAGTTTGTATAACCACAAGTATCTGAAGCTCGTCCCAGTTATTAAAACAGAAAATTTTAATTATATATATATATATATTTATTGAGAACATTAAACAACACTACACACGGGGGCTTACAACAAAAAGGGAAGAAGGAAGGTTCACAACACAAACATCCATGGATCTAAAACACAATCTCCGGGATTCGAACCCAGGTCCTACGGCACCGCAGTCAGCATCACTAACCACTATACCGGATGGGCCACTAATTATACATATTAACTTTATATTTTGTAATATTTCTCTTAGCATTTATATAATACAACCTCTGACAATAAAGTTCGGTGAATGAAGTCAGAACGGCTGATCTGGAAACACTGGCGAAACAAAACACTGCACATGCGTAGCAGGAGGTGTTTCGGACAACCCCCGTACTGGAAGACTGGCGATCTCCATCAGTGACGAAAACATTGAGAAAGTGAGAAGATATTAATCAATAAAGATCGTCAATTAACTGTGTGCGTGTTAGCTGATGAATAGCAGATTAACCGTGAATCCGTGTGACAAATCTTTACCCAGAATTTAGGAATAAGGAAAAAGTATTATCGATATTGACGATATCCCAAACATCCAACGAAACGTGACGAGGCTCCATCCCCAAAAAAGATTTCTTGCCAAGTTTCCAGGACATGCATAGCAGATCTCAGTGGTGCGCAGCTATAAGAGGTGACTATTTCGAAGGACAGTAAGGTAGCTTTCGTAAATATTTCATCAACATTAATGTTATAGGACTATTCACCGAATATTGTCAGAAGTTGTATTAAAATATTTTTATACTTTATATGTACTACCTACTAAATTATGAATATTTTATTACTCTTTGTTGTTTTATTTCTTTTATTATTTACTGTGTTCCACGAAATAAATGTACACATTGTTTTACAAAACTAAATGCTTACTAATGAAAAATGTACCTTTCTTATCTTGGTAAATAGCACGTACAATGGTGGAGAGGGAACAACTTATCGACATATCAATAGCTTCGACATTAAAATCTAAATTTAAGCAAGGACAGCTCCTAAATATTAGGTTGCAAATTCATGCAGAATATATATCGAACTTCTTACATAAACAGTTTAATGCCATTAAAAACCAAGCTTATTTAAGTGAAAAATATTTCTCAACGTGAGAGTGGCTACACAAAAAGTTATTAAACGTAGATTATGAATTGCGGCTGTAGATATAATTCCAATAGATTTGGACTTGATCAGTTAGTGTTAAAAAAATGCGAGATCATACATACCTTAGTTACTAAATATAATGCATGGGTAAGTGACATTTGGATCATAAATTAATATTATTAATGTGTGAATAAATTATATTTACATTATAAAAAATTTTAATAACATATTCAATGCTTTCTTTAAAAATTTTTCTTTACATAAAATACTTATAAAATGTTGATCTACTTTAAATATTTTAGATATATTGTTCTAACTTAATTCAGTGGCACCACAGCCCATGAGAGCCAAAGCCTATTGTGCCCGTATCAGTATACGTGACCTTGGTCCTTGAGATGTATGAGCTGATGTCCTGGTCAGTCTGACATGAATATTATCATTTAGTTCCCAATAGAACAAAAAACATTTTCTATGTCCTATAACTCGAAAGCTTAGTTATTCGAATTCCGTTTGATCTGAATTAAAAAAATAAGTCAAAAATTCATTTCTGAAGAAAAAAAAATATTTTGCCATTTGTACAGTTAGTCCAACTAGGGTCACATTTTAATCACACGAGCAGTCGGAAATAAGCCCTTATTTGAAAGTCAAACTTTCTCGCGATTATGTATAGATATATTTTTGTCTCAGAAATTGCTGGCAGAAAATCTTTCGACGAAATCAAGTAGCTGTGACAACATCTGTCACGTGTTCAAGAGGATCGTTTTCCCACCCAGAGAACCCTCATATTTAACAACCAAATTTATTTTTTGAGTTGGATTACAAGATAGGTTTCGACCATACGATTTTAGTGACCACGGCAGGGTAATGGTTATGATCAAGAACTCATGGGCGGCGTCTCATGAGCTCGAGTCCTAGTGCCACAGAAGACCCGTCGAGTTGAGGGGTTGAGGAATGTTGAAGCTCAAATCTTCTCATTGGCATGTGGCAAGGTTTGGAGAAGGGCTTACCAGCTCAGCGTCCTGATGTTGTTTTATAGTGTGATGTACTAGTAGTGGATGAGATTTAATTTTATTTTTGATTAACGTGACACTCCAAAGGAATACGATGGCTATGGACGACGGATTTTGTAATTATAACCTCAGCCAAGATAATACCTGGCTATCCACTCTCCAAACTTCAGCACCACACCTACTTGAGGAAGTTGAGCTCCGATTTAACATGCATCAGCTTCTCTACATAGCGGGTCTTTGGTGGCACTAGAGCTCGAACTCATGACTCTTAGGCCACAGTGGCCGCGGTAGCGAAGTGGTCTAAGCATCGGATCGTGGCTAGCGTGCCATGAGTTCGATCCCAGGACCACTGAAGACCCGCCGTGTAGGGGCACGATGCACGTTAAATCTGTCGAGAGCTCAAACGTCCTCCCGTTGGTGTGGTGTGGTAGTTAGGAGAGGGGGTGCCAGCTCAGGTGTCGTCCGCGTCACTTGACCATAGTTCAAAATTACTTGGACCGTCCCCAAAAAGCCCTCGTGTAGCTGAACAGTTGGGGCGTTAATATTCACTCACTCACTGACTCACTCAGGCCACAAGTTCGTAACCATAACTACCAGGCTACTGGGGTCACTACAATATTGAAATAAGCTACTTTTAAAACGATTATATAAAGTTAAAACAGAATATGAATATTGCGGACTCTTAATACGAACAAAATGCTCCAAATATGTGTTTTATTCTATAAAATCTTTTATCTACCCCATTTTTAATTTTCCCTCTACGTTATCGTGAGGAACAGATTCTATGTCGACAGAAATAACGTGGATTAGCCCTGCTGCATAATGAGTGTAGTTGAGTCAGATCTGGAACTACGCCGAGAGAGACCTCGACATAACCACTTAGCATTTGTGGCTGCGGCATGGATGTTGTGAGTGGGGTTTCAGTTCTCGAGTTTAGTTTTCATTTGAACATGTTACAAGTGAATAAACGTCACACTATTGGAGTCGGACCTTGTAATTTTGAGCCCCTGTCAAGTGACGAGGATGACAAGTCATCTGGCACCCCTCTCTGCGAACTTCCACACCCCGCCAAGAGAAGAATTCGAGCCACAACAGATTTAACGTGGAACAACTCCTCTACACGGCGGGTCTTCAGAGTTCTAACATATGGCTACGAGTTTGTGACCGTCACCACAAGGCTACCACTGCCACTAGCTGTGTTGCAAAATGACGAGGATTGGTTATTCAAGTAACATTTCAAAGCTCGCGAAAGCAATGAAATTAAAAATACTATTGGCTGAGGTCAGCGGACTTTTGTGTAGACGTAAAATATTTACCCAGAAACGTGCAATAAAGCAACTTCATTTAATAAATTTCCTACTACATTTAATAAATTTCCCTCTCTCCGTATATATGCACATATATTTGTTTATATATATATATGTTGTTCAAATTTCCAAAAGTTTTAATAAAATACTTTCTATTCATCCAATCAATTTTTTAAAACTTGTAACAATCTAACTGTTAAAACAATGACAAAAGTTGGTGTCGAAAACCGGTTGTTCACCCAAACTGGCTAAACCGGGTGCATTCTTGCAACAATGCAGACAAATCATGCTCTTTTTTCAATTCCTACTATTATTTCACTTCTATCTCCCTATATATAAATACATATATACTCAAGAGCCAAAACATTATGACCACCTGACAATAGCGAGTTGGCCCACCTTTGGCGCGCAACACAGCTTCAACCCGTCTTGGCATGGATGCCACAAGTTCTTGGTAGATGGCCGGAGACACATTGTACCAGATGTTTAAGCAACGGTCACGCAAATCCGAGATATTGCGAACTCTGAGCTGCCGTCCCATGACATCCCAAATGTGTTCTATCAGATTGAGATACGGTGATTTAGGTGGCCAGGGCATTAACTGGAATTCAGCATCATGTTTTTAGAACCACTCCAACACAATTTTAGCCTTGTGACACGGGGCGTTGTCCTACTAGAACATTCCATTTCCAGCTGGCATAACAGAGGCCTTGTAAGGGTGCAACTGGTCCACAATGATGTTCAGATACCCTGTAGCATTCATGGTCTGCTCTACCACAACCACGGGTCCCAGAGACGCCCAAGAGAACGTCCCCCAAAGCATAATACCACCACCACCAGCCTGTGTATGACCTACTGTACATTGAGGGAGCAACTGATTGCCTGGAAGATGGCGTATCCTGACACGGCCATCAGCGTGATGAATGACAAACCGTGATTCATCTGACCAGGCAACTCTCTCCCACTGATCCATGGACCAATCGCGATGTTCCCGGGCCCAGCGCAAGCGCAGTTGGCCCCACTCGTGTGCCTTTGCTGACCAAGCGCAGTTGGCGATGACGCTTGGTCAGCAAAGGCACACGAGTGGGACGTTTGCTGTGTAGCCCCATATCCAACAGTGTCCACTGAATAATGTGCTCCGATACCATCCTGCTTGGCCCTGCATTGTATTGGGCTGTTAGCTGAGCCACTGTCTTTCTCCGGGTTTGCTTCACCATGCGAGACAGTCTCCGACGACCTTTTCTTTGATAGCGTGTGGACGTCCAACACCATGTCGTCTACTGCTGGTTTCACCAACATTCATCCACTTTGCATAAGCACTAACAACTGTGGATCGCGAACAACCCACGTGTCGTGCAGTTTCGGAAATACTTGTTCCGAGCCTTCAAGCCATTACAATCATGTCGCTTACATCCGCAACCTTTCCCATCACACACAAAAGTGAAAGAATGATTCTTCAGACTCTCCAGCAGCAGTTAAATACCCCTTCCACCTGATCACGTGCCTTTCACGTCATCCAGGCGAGTTCATTGCAAAATGTAGGGGTGGTCATAATGTTTTGGCTCTTGAGTGTATGTATGTATTTTAAACCCCATTAGTTTAATCTTTTATAGCTTTTAATTACCTATGGTCCATCCCTTCAGGACCCAGGTTTTAATAATAAACTAGCTAGCCGCCTAAAGGCAACCTTTTGAATTAACTGCATCAATTCATCCACTTATATAAATCATATGACTTCCCACTTACTATAAATACTGAGATTTCTGGACTTCCGCCTTTGTCTTTAATCATGTAGCAGGCTGCAACGCGTAGTGTCGTAGTTTTCTTTGTTCTGTATGTTGTTGTTGTCGCCAGTTCCCTGTTCTTTGTTTAATATGTTTATGCTTATGTGGTTCAAGATGTGCAATTCGTAATTTTTTAATTTTGATTTAATATTCCTGCGCACTTTGTTTACATCTTCTTTCGTCGTGGTGACCATCTTGCATACTCATGTAATATAGTCGGCCGCGTTGGTAGGGATCTCTTAATATTAAATCCATTTTTTATTATTGTTGATATTTTAGATGTGTTGATATTGATGAGGCAGTCTTTTATTGTTGGAAATCTATTTATTGCACATCTTGAACCACATAAGCATACACATATTAAACAAAGAACAGGGAATTGACGACACAACACACAGAACAAAGAAAACTACGACACTACGCGTTGCAGCCTGCTGCATGATTAAAGACAAAGACGAAAGTCCAGAAATCTCAGTATTTATAGTAAGTGGGAAGTCATATGATCTATATAAGTGGGGGGATTGATGTAGTTAATTCAAAAGGTTGCCGTTAGGCGGCTAGCTAGTTTATTATTAAAACCTGGGTCCCCCCTGAAGGGATGGACCATAGGTAATTAAAAGCTATAAAATATTAAATTAATGGGGATTATTACATATATACATTATACTAGCTGTTACCCGCCCGCTTCGCTGGGTATTTCATGATGTTTTATAAATTTTTACTGCTTATATATATGTATAAATTATTGATATCTAAATCCTAGCATTAAGAATTCGATTGTATTGAAAAATATACTAATACCTTTAACTGTCGCAAAAAAAAGGGCAGAACTAATCTAATTTGTATTTTCTAAAAATCTCTAAAATTGAAGTATAGAATGATATTTGCTCTTTCGTAACCCAAAAACCAAGTGGATTCCCGCAAAACCAATTTTCGGTGGATCTCTACTCCGTAAATTGAACATGCAAGCCAAATTTCAAGTCTATATCTAACAGAAAAAAAGAAGTTTTACTATCAATATCCCCGTAATCCCGTTGAGAGCCGTTTTCCAAAATAACCGCTCTTAGAGGATTTCAATTCAACAAAAGAAAAATGCAAACCAAATTTCATTATTATAGTCCTTGTAGCTCGAAAAAGTAATTTTTTTTGTCAATACGTCCCAGTAACCCCCTGCACCCCCCCTAAGAACTTGATTTGCTTAAAATACATTCTTAGTGGATCTCTATTCAACAAAAGAAACATGCTTAACAAATTTCAAGCATATGGGTCTAACAATTAAAAACATTAATTTTTTTCTGTAACTCCTCTTGACCCCTCGCAAACATCCTTAGGGGTCAATTTTCGTTTCACTCTTTGTTAGAGGAACTCTATTCCATGAAAGGAACATGCCTACCAATTTTCAAGCAGGATGATCAAATAGTTTAAAAATGGAAATATTTATCGATTACGCCTCTTAAACTCCCGAAATTAAACTTGGTAGTTGATATTCGCAAATCCCATTTTGTAGCGGTCCTCTACTTTACGAAAGGAATCTGCTTATCAAATTTCAAGACTGTACGTCTAACAGTTTAAAAATGGGGATAATTGTCTATAACGCCACTTGAGCCCCCGCAACGCCACTTCTGGGTCTGTTTTCACAAAACCCATTTTGTAGGGGAATTGCTCTCTATGAAAAGAATCTGCTTAGCAAAATTTGAAGACTGTGCGTCCAATTAATTAAAAATGCAAAAAAAATTATCAATAACGCCCCTTAAACCCCCGCAACGCCACCTAGGGGTCGATTTTCACAAAACATATTTTGTAGTGTATTTCTATCCTATGAGAGGAATCTGCTTACCAAATTTCAAACTGTGAGTCTAATGGTTTAAAAATAGAAATAATTATTTATATCTGCCCTTAACCCCCTGCAACACCCCTTGGGGGTCAATTTTCTCCAAACCCGTTTTGTAGCGGATATTTACTCCATGAAAGAAGCATTTCTACCAATTTTCAAGCAGTTTAAGTAGTTTAAAAACGAAAATATTTATCTATTACGCCACTTATACCCCGCAACGCCACTTAGAAGTCTGTTTTCACAAAACCTTCTTATAGCTGACTCTATTAAATAAATCTATTTATCAAATATAAAGACTGGGCGTCTAATAGTTTAAAAATGGAAATAATTATCTTTAACGCCCCTTAAGTCCCGCAACACCACTTGGGGGCAATTTTCACGAAACCCATTTTTAGCGTATCTCTACCCTATGAGAGGAATCTGCTTACTAAGTTTCAAGACTGTACGTCTAATAACTTAAAAATCGGAATTTATAACGCCCCTTAAACCCCCACCCCCGCAACACCCCTTGGGGGTCAATTTTCCCAAAATCCATTTTGTAGCGGATATTTACTCCAGGAAAGAAACTTACCTACCAATTTTCAAGCAGGTAGGTGAAGTAGTTTAAAAACGGATATATTTATCAATTACGCCCCTTAATCCCCCGCAACGCCACTTAGAAGTCTGTTTTCACAAAACCCGTTTTGTAACTGATCATTATTCTACGAAAGGAATCTATATATCAAATTTAAAGACTGTGCGTCTAATAGTTTAAAAATGGAAATAATTATCTATAACGCCCCTTAAGTCCCCTCAACGCCACTTTGGGGCAATTTTCATGAAACCCATTTTTAGCGTATCTCTACGCTATGAGAGGAATCTGCTTACTAAGTTTCAAGACTGTACGTCTAATAACTTAAAAATAGGAATTTATAACGCCCCTCAAAACCCCCGCCCCCGCAACACCCCTTGGGGGTCAATTTTCCCAAAACCCATTTTGTAGCGGATATTTACTCCAGGAAAGAAACTTACCTACCAATTTTCAAGCAGGTAGGTGAAGTAGTTTAAAAACGGATATATTTATCTATTACGCCCCTTAATCCCCCGCAACGCCACTTAGAAGTCTGTTTTCACAAAACCCGTTTTGTAACTGATCATTATTCTACGAAAGGAATCTATATATCAAATTTAAAGACAGTGCGTCAAATAGTTTAAAAATGGAAATAATTATCTATAACGCCCCCTAAGCCCCTGCAACGCCACTTGGGGGTCGATTTTCAGCAAACTCATTTTGTAGCGGATCTCTACTCTCTGAACGGAATCCGCTTACCCAATTTCAAGATTGTACATCAAGTAGTTTAAACATGGAAACAATTATTATTAAAGCCCTTAACCCCCCGTAACGCCCCTTGCGTTTCGAATTTCGGAAAATCCTTTCTTAGCTGATGTCTACTCTATCAAAGGAACATGTCTACCAAATTTCAAGTCTGTAGGTTGAATAGTTCCAGAGATTTCGTGATTAGTCAGTCAGTCAGTCAGTGAGTGAGTCGCTTTTCTCCTTTATATATATAGATTTTATAACATTAACAGATAGGGGGGAAAGTCTGGGTGGCCGCAATTATTTTTAATTTTTCATGTATCTCTTCCTTTCTAAAATCTATTGTCTGGTTATCTTGCAATTTCAAATTTTTATCAGTTTTAATTATTGTTTATTCATCTCTCTCTAGTAGAGAATTTTGACTATATATATATATATCTTGTTCAAATTTTCAATCGTTAATAAAATACTTTCTATTCATAGGTTCAAAGAAGGAATTGACTTAAATTTTTTTTATATTGCTTGTTTTTTTTTCCATATCAGCATTTAAATTTAAAAATAGATTTGTCATTAAAATATAGTGAATAATTTTGGTAACACGGAGTTAAAAACAAAAAGAAAGTTAATTATTCAAAAATAAATGCGTCATTTATTAAAAAAACGCTTCAATCTATTTGTCAGTAATGTCAAAATATATTTGTCTTCAAATACTTGAAATAAGTGAATTCAAATCCTGTTTTTTTTAATACCTGCCTAACAAAGCGTTGTATGAATTTCTTTTATACTAAGATGAATTACAATATTTTTTATATCGTTCATCATTTCACTTATTTTTGTTCAGATATATATATATCTATACAGTATGAAAATTATTTTAAAAAAAACACAAAACACAGTTTTTATATTTATAATATCATTTCTCAGCTTATTTCTTCAAGATCTGGATGAATGTTATTTTTATGAGATAGCTTAGGCTTAAGTTTTTTTTTAATTCTAATTCTAAACTCGAGAATTTCTTTTTTGAAAGATTAACACATTTGGGCTCGCTTCAGGTGATCATTTTATGACGCATTCAGTGCGACAGAGCGAAATACTTTTAAGCTCTCTCTTACGGCGTATGGAACAGCTCTAAATTTAGGTATTCTACATGCCTTTTCGAAAACTTATTTGAATAATTAATTATTTACATCAAAGTTATATATTGTGATCTAAACTTTCTATTTCGGTTCCAAATATTTCATTTATCTCGATTTATTATTGATTATAAACAGAGACACATATTCATCCTGGTAGCATGTTTCCATAATTTTCATTTTAACACTTTTAGGAGAACTAGCTGATACCAGTGGCGTAGCAACCAATGGGCTAGGCGGTGACGTGCACCGGTGCCTTCATTCTCAGGAGAGGGGGAGGCCTAGGACCCTGACCCCCAAGCAAGCCAAATTTGCGATAATTTCTCCCAAATTTAAAATATAAATATAAAAAGTTGCATAAAAAAAACATGACTACAATTATTGCAATTGAATCCCCCTAAATTCTTTCCGTGGTTTGTTTAGGGTTGCGAACTTCACTTGTTGAAATGTTTGTATAATTTTCAATTGTTTTAATTTTTCTATAAACTGTTATTTGAAAATAAACTTCAAGTTCCATGAAAAATCTTACCATACTTATTAATACAACTTAGAAAGCCTACACAACAAGCAATTCCTTCCTAGCTACATTCTATTTTCAATAACATGATTAATAATATAAGCTAGTTTCCTGTTTCAATATTTAGCAATCTTCTCGTATCTGCAATACACTGATGCAATTTTGTCCCCCCCCCTCCTCTGCTCTTTTGCAGAGGTGTTTTTTTTAAAAATAATTATAATAATATTGTATTGTATTTTTTCTTGTTCATGCATATTTTTTGCATAATTTCCTGTCTATCACGGTGGGCCATTTTGGTGGGTGAGATCCTCCCGAAAAAATAAATAAATAGCCAGGGATTCCCCGATGACGTCATGCAGCCTGGCATCACGTTTCTCCTTCATCTTAACATCAGTAAGTACTCGAGCACATGCGAATTGTATTCAATAAAATATGGATAAAAAATAAACCTAGTGGTGCGTTTAAACGCAAGCAACACAGAGAGAAGATAGTAAATAAAAATTGTAGTTTTGTATGTTAAAAATATTCATATATTTTTACTTGAAAAAATTCAACCAAAAGGTAGGGGCCTCATTTTTTTTCTCATTAGGACCTTTGGATACCTCTGGCTGTTACCCGCCCGCTTTCGCTGGGTATTTTATGATAATATATTGTTTTCCAAGTTATAGATATTTAAGTCGCAGTCTTTAGATTTCGATTGCACAAAAAGAAGGAAAAAAATGCGCCTGTTGGCTCCGAAGCACGACTGGAGTTTACTCTTAAGAGTAAACTCTAGATGTTTGGTGTGTAGTGTACTGATAACACAAATTAGTTCCCTTATATATATATATATATATATATATAGTAACCTAAAATGAAAGAAACACATGGCATAATGAAATTGATAATACAAAATTATATCACTAACAAAGCTAGAAGATTTAAACCAGATTTAAAGAAACACAACTTTAAAAACGATGGAGAAGTCTATTGTAGAAGAATTAACTAAGTGTATGTATAACATAGAACAGAATTAGAACTTTAAAATGTAAGAAACCAAAAGAGTCAATAGACTAAAATAAAGACCTAATATGATTTCTAAAGTTGTTGCTGAATTAGGACCAGCAAAATTAGGGTTAAATATATTTTATGGATCCAACCTTCCCCTGTTCAGCAGAAATTTTATACATAACAGGAAAACATATCCATATTAAAAAGTTAGGCCTAAAACCAACCACGTGTAATTTGCAACCAAAAGAAAAATAAAATAAAAATAATAGAAAATATGAAAGGAAATGAATTTTAACAAAATACAAATAAAAATAATTTTAAAAATGAATAATGAAGCAAAAACTTACATGAAAAAATGCAAATAACCGGAGAGCAATCACGCAAAATGACCGTTAAAAATGACGTGTTAAGTTGGTAAAACCAGAAGCAAAATTTAGTGGCGCCACCTGGATAGTTTTTTTTGTAATTAAACAAAGCAAACAAAAACAAATTGAAAATAATAAAAAACGGAAGGAGAAAAAAACAAAGAATAATACTTAAACTTTGAAAATGAGAATTAGAGAGATAATTTAGAAATATATTTAAAAATGAAATTACTTGGATAGTTGTATTCCAAGCAATTATTGCAGAATAGCTTAAAATTATTTTGCTTAACATCATTATCTGTGACTAAATCGTTATTTCTTATTATAAAATTTAAGATGATATTTCTAAAAATAGATAGAGAGAGAGAGAGATGTGGGTTACTTTCCCAAAAAGGCATTTTAATAATGTTAAAATCAAAAGAGTCTCTTTTATCAAAAATATTACTAATTAGTATATTATTCTTAACAATTAATTGTAGGTCTAAAAAGTTTGCAGATTCATTATTATAATTGGTTTTTAATAATTTCAGATATTGGGGATAATATTTAAAACTAGGAACAAAATTTACTATATTACTAAAGATGATTAAGTCATCTATGTATCTAAAAAAGTAACAAGAATCGATACTAATGTTATCATATTCATAAAAGTGCAGATAAATATTGGCTAAACAGTTACTAGCAGGCCCTTGTGGAAGACCTTTTTAATTTGCTGATAACAAGAGTTATTGTGAAAAATATAATTTTCATATAGTACTAGATGAATAATTGAAATATATTTATCATACTTAATTAGTTTATTCAAAGAATATTTGTTATAGGCTATTTTGAGAATTTTAACCATGTCCCCAATATCTATGAAATTAAATAAATCTTCAAAGTCATAGGTGTGAATAGAAATAATTTTTTTATCTTGCATGTACTTAATGATATCCAAACTATTCTTAACTATAATCGAATTATCAATACTGTCTAATGTGGATTGAATAACCTTTTGTAGCTTTCTACCCGGAAGTGTAATATAAGTTTTAAAGCCGTTTGTTATAGTCCTAAATTTAATAGGATTTTTATGAAATTTTAGGGTTAAGAAAACATGAGGGAACTTAATATCCGAAATGCGTAAATCTAATATTTTATAAAAAGCAGAAATTCGATTAAAAATTTCTCTATTGCTAGAATTAGATTTTTTAAAAGCATTATTATTATGAAAATGTCTATTAAGCATATCAGCATACAACCATTTGCAAATAATTGCATAATTACCCGGAACTTTATCAACATAAACAATAATGAAATTCTTTTGTAGTTCTACAATCTGATGCTTAATATTTTTGTAAATTAATCCACAATCAGTTTTATAGTTATTTTTCAGTAACTCTTTTAAAACATTGCATTTAAATTCATTAAAAGCTTCAATAGGAAAAGTGTATTTAATTGCTAATTTAGTAATGAAGTTACAAATATCTTTAGAGATTTGTTTTTTTATGGCATTATTATTATTGGAGATCATTAATCTATAACTAGTACCTTTTGACATAATTTCCCTAAGAGTATTATCTTCAACAATATTTAAATTGCCTGTTACAACATGTTTGTGATGCTCGTTTATAAATTCAGGATAATCCTTACAATTACAAAGAAAGGTATTATTTTGCAAATCATTAATCTTATTGTAGTTAAAAATTGAGCTACCAATTTTTTTTATTATACTTAAAAGCCTTTTTAATGCAAACATTATTGATAGGTAAGCAATGTGTGTGTGTGTGTGTGTGTGTGTGCACATATTTATTAAATGTTTTTGAAAAATTAATGTTATTATAAGATTTATTCATGAATAAAATTGTACAATACTCAGTAGTACTATTTACCAAATCTTTATCTTTTATATTGAATTTATGAATGAGAAAATTAATAATATCTTTAATAATATGTAAGGCATGACAATCTTAAAAATCATGCTTATCGAGGATAACTTTAGTATACTTGATTTCTTTTTTGTTCAAACCAAACAGGAAATACTTAATATGTTTAATGTTAAAAGACTTTTCAAAGTTGCTACATAAATCATTAATTTTAGGAGCAATCTCAACTGGTAGTTTACTAGTTCTTTTCTTCCTTTTGCCTCTTTTTATTCGTTTAACTTTTATTACATTATCACTATTATAAAAATATTCCTTGTTATCATGTTGTTGAATACTCAGTAACACATTTTTACCAAAGTGTATGGTATTCAGACCATAAGGATATATAGTGTTAAAATATTTAATGAAGTGGTTCTCCCACCACAGTCTATTTTTAGCTTGTGGGACTATTCTAAGAATAGAAATATCAACATTTTCAAAGCCATGTAGATGAAAGTGCTTGATTTGAATTTTAGAATTATTATTGTTATTATATTTGTAATTTTTGGTATTTGATCTATGCAGGTTTAAACGAATATTGATATTATTGCTAGTTTGGCCAATATATTTAAAATTACAAATTTTACATTTTAACATATAGATGCAATTGAAGGTCTTAAATAAGAAAAAATTAGAAGTATTATCATATTGTTCCATGTTTAACATTGGACAAGTTTTACATCTACTATTATTGCACTTATTATAACGAAAATAATTTATGTATTGATCTTGTATAGTATCATAGTTATAATTATAATTGTGGAAGTTAATTTGTTCATGTAGGTTTAAAGGAGAAGGAACATAATTGTGATTATGTTTAATCTTAGAGATGTTGTTCTCATATTTATAATTTGAAAAATATTTATGTCCTATGAAATCTGATTTCCAGAAAGTACTAGTCTTGTAGGAGTTCACCATATATATATATATATATATATATATATATATATAATATATATATATATATATATAATATATATATATAATAAAAATATATATATATTATATATATATATATATTATTATATATAATATATATATATATATATATATATATATATATATATATATATATAATATTATATATATTATATTATATATATATATTATAATATATATATATTATATTATATATATATATATATAATATATATATATATAATATATATTATATATTATATATTATATATTATATATAATATATATTATATATTATATATATATATATATATATATATATATATATATATAGATAGATAGATATATAGTAACATAAAATGAAAGAAATACATGGCATAATAAAATTGATAATACAAAATAATATCACTAACAAAGCTAGAAGATTTATACCAGATTTAAAGAAACACACTTTAAAAATGATGGAAGAGTCTATTATAGAAGAATTAACTAAGCGTATGTATAACATGGAACAGAATTAGAACTTTAAAATGTAAGAAGCCAAAAGAGTCAATAGACTAAAATGAAGACCTGTTATGATTTCTAAAGCTGTTGCTGAATTAGGACCAGCAAAATTAGGGTTAAATATATTTTATGGATCCTACCTTCCCCTGTTCAGCAGAAATTTTATACATAACAGGAAAACATACCAATATTGAAAAGTTAGGCCTAAAACCAACCACGTGTAATTTGCAACCAAAAGAAAAATAAAATAAAAATAATAGAAAATATGAACGGAAATGAATCCAAACAAAATACAAATAAGAATAATTTTGAAAAGGAATAATGAAGCAAAAACTTACATGAAAAAATGCAAATAACCGGAGAGCGGGAAAAACTGTACGTACGAGAACAATACGCTAAATGATCGTTAAAAATGACGTGTTAAGTTGGTAAAACCAGATGCAAAAATTAGTGGCGCCACCTGGATAGTTTTTTTTGTAATTAAACAAAGCAAACTAAAACAAATTGAAAATAATAAAAAACAGAAGGAGAAAAAAAACAAAGAATAATACTTAAACTTTGAAAATGAGAATTAGAGACATAATTTAGAAATATATTTAAAAATGAAGTTACTTGGATAGTTGTATTCCAAGCAATTATTGCGGAACAGCTTAAAATTATTTTGCTTAACATCATTATCTGTGACTAAATCGTTATTTCTTTTTATAAAATTTAAGATGATATTTCTAAAAATAGATAGAGAGAGAGAGAGAGAGAGAGAGAGAGAGATGTGGGTTACTTTCCCAAAAAGGCATTTTAATAATGTTATAATCAAAAGAGTCTCTTTTATCAAAAATATTACTAATTAGTATATTATTCTTAACAATTAATTGTAGGTCTAAAAAGTTTGCAGATTCATTATTATAATTGGTTTTTAATAATTTCAGATATTGGGGATAATATTTAAAACTAGGAACAAAATTTACTATATTACTAAAGATGATTAAGTCATCTATGTATCTAAAAAAGTAACAAGAATCGATACTAATGTTATCATATTCATAAAAGTGCAGATAAATATTGGCTAAACAGTTACTAGCAGGCCCTTGTGGAAGACCTTTTTAATTTGCTGATAACAAGAGTTATTGTGAAAAATATAATTTTCATATAGTACTAGATGAATAATTGAAATATATTTATCATACTTAATTAGTTTATTCAAAGAATATTTGTTATAGGCTATTTTGAGAATTTTAACCATATCCCCAATATCTATGTAATTAAATAAATCTTCAAAGTCATAGGTGTGAATAGAAATAATTTTTTTATCTTGCATGTACTTAATGATATCCAAACTATTCTTAACTATAATCGAATTATCAATACTGTCTAATGTGGATTGAATAACCTTTTGTAGCTTTCTACCCGGAAGTGTAATATAAGTTTTAAAGCCGTTTGTTATAGTCCTAAATTTAATAGGATTTTTATGAAATTTTGGAGTTAAGAAAATATGAGGGAATTTAATATCCGAAATGCGTAAATCTAATTTTTTATAAAAAGCAGAAATTCGATTAAAAATTTCTCTATTGCTAGAATTAGATTTTTTAAAAGCATTATTATTATGAAAATGTCTATTAAGCATATCAGCATACAACCATTTGCAAATAATTGCATAATTACCCGGAACTTTATCAACATAAACAATAATGAAATTCTTTTGTAGTTCTACAATCTGATGCTTAATATTTTTGTAAATTAATCCACAATCAGTTTTATAGTTATTTTTCAGTAACTCTTTTAAAACATTGCATTTAAATTCATTAAAAGCTTCAATAGGAAAAGTGTATTTAATTGCTAATTTAGTAATGAAGTTACAAATATCTTTAGAGATTTGTTTTTTTATGGCATTATTATTATTGGAGATCATTAATCTATAACTAGTACCTTTTGACATAATTTCCCTAAGAGTATTATCTTCAACAATATTTAAATTGCCTGTTACAACATGTTTGTGATGCTCGTTTATAAATTCAGGATAATCCTTACAATTACAAAGAAAGGTATTATTTTGGCAAATCATTAATCTTATTGTAGTTAAAAATTGAGCTACCAATTTTTTTTATTATACTTAAAAGCCTTTTTAATGCAAACATTATTGATAGGTAAGCAATGTGTGTGTGTGTGTGTGTGTGTGTGTGTGTGTGCACATATTTATTAAATGTTTTTGAAAAATTAATGTTATTATAAGATTTATTCATGAATAAAATTGTACAATACTCAGTAGTACTATTTACCAAATCTTTATCTTTTATATTGAATTTATGAATGAGAAAATTAATAATATCTTTAATAATATGTAAGGCATGGCAATCTTGAAAATTATGCTTATCGAGGATAACTTTAGTATACTTGATTTCTTTTTTGTTCAAACCAAACAGGAAACATTTAATATGTTTAATGTTAAAAGACTTTTCAAAGTTAATACATAAATCATTAATTTTAGGAGCAATCTCAACTGGTAGTTTACTAGTTCTTTTCTTCCTTTTGCCTCTTTTTATTCGTTTAACTTTTATTACATTATCACTATTATAAAAATATTCCTATTTATTATGTTGTTGAATGCTCAGTAACACATTTTTACCAAAGTGTATGGTATTCAGACCATAAGGATATATATTGTTAAAATATTTAATGAAGTGGTTCTCCCACCACAGTCTATTTTTAGCTTGTGGGACTATTCTAAGAATAGAAATTTCAACATTTTCAAAGCCATGTAGATGAAAGTGCTTGATTTAAATTTTAGAATTATTATTGTTATTATATTTGTAATTTTTGGTATTTGATCTATGCAGGTTTAAATGAATATTGATATTATTGCTAGTTTGGCCAATATATTTAAAATTACAAATTTTACAATTTAACATATAGATGCAATTGAAGGTCTCACATAAGAAAAAATTAGAAGTATTATCATATTGTTCCATGTTTAACATTGGGCAAGTTTTACATCTACTATTATTGCACTTATTATAACGAAAATAATTTATGTATTGATCTTGTATAGTATCATAGTTATAATTATAATTGTGGAAGTTAATTTGTTCATGTAGGTTTAAAGGAGAAGGAACATAATTGTGATTATGTTTAATCTTAGAGATGTTGTTCTCATATTTATAATTTGAAAAATATTTATGCCCTATGAAATCTGAATTCCAGAAAGTTCTAGTCTTGTAGGAGTTCACCCTATTACCAACAGTATTACCTACCATGTAATTTGAACCACCGAATCTGTGATTCATTTTATAACCTTTCCCTAAAACAATATATCTCAACACAAAATATATCAAAGCAAATAACTGAACTCAAAATTCACAAATCAAATGGAACAATAATATTCCAAAGTATGGAACTGAAACAGTATATCAAATCAAAACTACTAATACCCTGAAGGAGCTACCAAAGCTCTGGAAATCTATCCAATACACCAAACTGATAACCAAATACTCTCTAACACAAACACACAAATTATGGTAACTTTCAATCGATAATACATATACCATAATAATGTATCACCCCGAGCAAAGATCTGCTATAAAGCTTATCTAGTTGCCAGTCACTAAAAAATAATTTTGACTACAATAATATTTTGATCAAAAGTAAAATGAACATTTAACTGGAACATAAAGTATTTGGAGTACCAAAAGTTCTCAGAAATGTAAAAATACAACATGAAAAATACAAAAGACATGAGACATAAGTAAATCACAAGATTCAATAAAAATGAAAAAAGAATTCTAAACATTTTTTAAAAACAAAAATGTCAAAAAAATAACCAAGAATGAAAATAAGAAAATAAAACAAACAATACAAATAACTAAAACAATGGAGGCCTAGAATAAATCAACTAAATATAAATACCAAAAAAAACATGAAGACAAAATATCTGGGATAAAATAAAAATTACAATTAGAGAGAAACAACAAAAACCATATACATAACAATATACCAAACTACTAAAAATAAACAAGACAGAATAAAACACAATTAAATGTGAAGAAAGTATTGATAAAATAACTATATGTTGTAACAACATATGTTACAACAATAGTTATAAGCATTTTGCTAGTAAATAACATACAAACGTACATTAAATAGAGATTCATACATTAATTGGCGCGAAGCAGCCAAAATTAATGCCAGAAAATATATAGTAACATAAAATGAAAGAAATACATGGCATAATAAAATTGATAATACAAAATAATATCACTAACAAAGCTAGAAGATTTAAACCAGATTTAAAGAAACACACTTTAAAAATGATGGAAGAGTCTATTATAGAAGAATTAACTAAGCGTATGTATAACATGGAACAGAATTAGAACTTTAAAATGTAAGAAGCCAAAAGAGTCAATAGACTAAAATGAAGACCTGTTATGATTTCTAAAGCTGTTGCTGAATTAGGACCAGCAAAATTAGGGTTAAATATATTTTATGGATCCTACCTTCCCCTGTTCAGCAGAAATTTTATACATAACAGGAAAACATACCAATATTGAAAAGTTAGGCCTAAAACCAACCACGTGTAATTTGAAACCAAAAGAATATATATATATATACTAGCTTTCATGGCCCGGCGTTGCACGGGATTTTACCGAGGGTATAACTTATCCCCATGTTAATTTCCTCCTCTTATTCTAACGCCAACACTTTGGTGTGGGTTTGACGCGTACGATGTGAGTGCATGACCCGTGAGTGCGTGTCATGGCTTTGTTGCTTAACATTTTCCCTTCTCTTCACAAATTCTCGATCCTAGAACCACTGAAGACCCACCGTGTAGGGGAGGGATGCACGTAAAATATGTCGAGAGCTCAAACGTCCTCCCGTTAATGTGGTGTGGTAGTTAGGAGAGGGGGGTGCCAGCTCAGGTGTCGTCCGCGTCACTTGATCATGGTTCAAAATTACGCGGACCGTCCCCAAAAGGCCTTGTGTTGCTGAACAGTGGGACGTTAATATTCACTCAACTTCACAAATTAAGCACGTCCAATATTATTTTCCGAAATTACTTTGATTTCTTTGTTTCTTTCCTCTCCGCTTAGCCCGGCGTTGCACGGGCTGTTACCGAGTGAATAACTTCACCCTCATGAAAATTTCGTGTTTCCCTCAGGCCGATAGCACTTGTGTGTGTGTGCGTGCGATGTGAGTGATTTATTTAACAATGTCATAAAAACTCCCTTTTTCGAAATTTGTTCTTGCGTTGGTGGGGTGTGGTAATTATTAAAGATGGGTGAAAGCTCATGTGTCGTCCTCGTCACTTGAGCATGTTTGAAAATTTCGAGGTCCGTCACCAAAAACCCTCGAATAGGCAAACAGTGCGAATTTAAAAATCACCCACTCACTTTCCAATTCTTTCCTTTTCGTAAGTGAATAATTTCGTGTTTCCCTCAGACCGATAGCACTTGTGTGTGTGTGTATGCGCGCGATGTGAGTGATTTCTTTAACTATGTCAAAAAAACTCTTTTTTTCGAAATTTGTTCTTGTGTTGGTGTGGTGTGGTAATTATTAAAGATGGGTGAAAGCTCAGGTGTCGTCCTCGTCACTTGAGAATGGTTGAAAATTTCGAGGTCCGTCGCCAAAAACTCTCGAATAGGCGAACAGTGTGAATTTATATATCACTCACTCACTTTTCAATTCTTTCGTTGCAATTTTTTAGTTCCGGAAAAGAAATTGTGACCTTTCTAAAAATATTTGTATGTTGAAAAAAGACAGAAAAGTAGAAATTTTTCAAATTACAAATTTTTGAAATGTTCGACACACGGGAAAAATTATTAATTATTAAGTATTTTGAGTGTTTTATTAAAGTTTGTTCAAAAAAGTTTTTGGCTTTTTATTTTTTAAATCACTGATATTAAAAGTTTTAAAAATAATTTTTATTTAAACGCAACGATATTGATTCATTTCACAGTATGAAATTCAAAAAGAAAATAATACTATGTGATAAAAATATATTTAAAAATATTTCCTTATAATTTTTATGATATTTTTTTTCTTATATTCTACTGTTCTTCAATAAATCAATCTTTAAGAATAAAAAAAAAACCATCGGTTGTGATGGGTTATATGAGGGAATTCCCCTTTATTATATTTTTTTTCTTATATTCTACTGTTCTTCAATAAATCAATCTTTAAGAATAAAAAAAAACCATCTGTTGTGATGGGTTATATGAGGGAATTCCCCTTTATTATATTTTTTTTCTTATATTCTACTGTTCTTCAATAAATCAATCTTTAAGAATAAAAAAAAACCATGGGTTGTGATGGGTTATATGAGGGAATTCCCCTTTTTCTACGCAGCGAGACTCAAAACTACCTCAACTTTTCCCATCTTCCAAACACAAAGCTAACGCAACGTGAATGACCTTGACGAAATTCAGAAATAACGTCGAGAGAACCGAATGAGCATCCCTTACGGGAATCTGGCAACGTTTTTTCAGGATTCTTCACATTTCCGGCTATAAAAAAATTATGGCGTGATAAATTGAAATGAAAACCATCCTATCTCTCAAGTTGGATCGAACTGCACATGGTGTGCAAATTTTATTATAATCGGTTAAGTGGTTCAGGAGTCCATTGAGGACAAACATTGTGACGCGAGATTTATATATATATATATAACCAAAATTTCTCTACAAGACAGAGATGAATTAACATGATTAATACTTAAAAGAATTTAAAAGGAGATATGAAAAATTGAAATAACAGAGTTAAATATAAAAATATAAAAGAATGGATGCTACAGTATTATCAACATTGCTGACTTAGGACAGCTTGTATACAAAAAAATTCCTCTTAAAAATTTTCTCTGTATAAAAGTGGGGTTGAACATTTTTTTTGGCCAGCCAACCTTCCCCCTTTCTGTCAATAATACCGAGCAAAAACCTATAGGAAATAATGGATAGGAAATCTAAATTCATTATGAGAAAAAGGTAACTTACCTAAAAGTTGCATACAGAAATGCAGAGTCCAGGCTAAATCTGAGTACAATAAACAAATTATTGCCAGATTCTGAACCCAAATACGATTTCAAAACAAAGCAATGGCTGAAAAATAGCACTTAGCAAAAGTATGAAAAGAATAGAAATAATAAAATAAGAATTGTAAACATACTACCAATATCTTAGAGAGTCTAAGATAATATAATTTAAAAGTTATAATAAATTTTAAAAAAGTAATTTTATCTAAAACTAGAAATCGGGGGGTATTTAAAACTATCTAGGAAAACTATATATATATATATATTGCTCCAATATGTGGTATTTTTGGGCTGTTGTTTTTATAAATGTGAAATTCAGAAAGACATGCCTTCATGTGTAATATTTATAAAATTGTATTTTTTAAGCCTTTTATCTCGTTTCTAGATTATTAATGCTTTATTTTTAATTTGCATTAATTTCATTTCTGCTTGTTTGCACTTCATTTTTAATATTTACACTCATAATTTATTTTAAATTTTGCACATAGTTCTGAATTTTCTCTTTTTTAAATATTTTATGGATAAGAATTAATCTATGAATTTCATACGTTTTGCGCTTTCAGCCGAAGATTGGTTTCAATCCATTGGTTTCACATTGTAGTCTTAGTCGTCATATTCTAAATACTCATATGGGCGTAGCATAACATTACATGTGTTATGTTAAATTTTGTAGATAGTCATTTAGAAAACTATATAATTATGAACAACATTTGTAAAAATTTTATTCTTCTGAGGAAACTTTCAAAATTCCTATCAGAGAACCAGCTATTTATAAATTCCTCAGTAAATAATTTAGATGACTCGCATATCCTAACATGTAATTTATTTGAACTAACGCTGTTTAAAAGGCAATTTGACTCACATTTCGTAACTCAAAGACATGATTTGATAAAAAAAATTTAAAAAAAGCTGTTTATGTACTTTTACCCACTAGAACTTCCTATGATTAAAATAATAGTTCAATGTATATTACATTAAAAAACATAAGCTGTTCTATACAAATAAGAATGGAGTTGGATTTAGATAGTGTTTATAAAAAAATCAATAAAAAATAACTTATAGAAGAAAACATCTTTCAAAAATCTCACTTGTATTCTTGTTTATTTAATTAGAAATTAATTTGTTTGTTAACACACAACTTGTTGTTTTTCATTAACTTTCCACCAAATTTCAAACACTTTAACAAAAAAAGTTATTTAAAAATGAAACCATTCCCCTCTCCTCTTAATATTCTACTTCCTTTTTCTTTTACCTTCAAAATATCGAGAAATTTGGGTTCAGTAAGAAACCAACTCAATAACAAGAAAAAAAAGTTGCTGCTGTCACACACAACATGGAAGTAATGTGTAAATAGACCCAGAGGGCCAATGAACGTATTGATCGAATTTTTTTCTCTCTCTCTTCCTTTTCTCGTAACTGCTGTCTGCGTTCAAACGACAAGTTATAGACTCAGGTGGGGGTGGGGAACAGGAAGAGAGATAACGCGACGCACGCGAAGCTGCTTGAATTTTTAACTTCGCTGTATATCCCGGAGCAGAGTTCTATGTGCAAACAAAGAACGAGTGCGTCTCACTTTATTATTGTGCAGATGATATTTCCGAGCAGAAGAGAGAATGTTTTTTTCCGAAAGGTGTTCCTTCCGCCTACGTCATTTCCACATCACGAGTTTAGATGCGTTTTCCATTCGAGTTCATCTGCCCCAAGTCTTTGTTTACCTTTAGTTCTTAACGCTTTCGAAATTAAATATGAAACGACGAAGTTTGCAGAAATCTGTTCAAGTCCTCCGTTTCCTTTCGATATACCTTCTCAGTAAATGATTTTGTCTTATTTCTCTGGCCCACCTCCTCCCTTCCATTTTGTATATAATTGATTTCACATCCTATACGAAGGAGAAAATTCGAATTTGGCGAATTCAGATGTTTTTCGAATGTTACTTTAGGGTGAAAAACGTACTACTGAATGATTTTTTTTTTCAATTTTTATCTCGATAAATTAAGAATTTGTCACCAACATGCATATTAAAATCGCCAACATGAGCTTTCCAAAGTTGTGCTTTGTTATATGGAAGGAATGTTTTAAAGGACTGTTATATGAGAACTATACACGTTTCAGGGGGGAAAAGATCAACGATTTTACAAGTTCCTGGAATTCCTAATGACAGATTTTTTTAAAAAATGTAATAAATCGAAGGAGCTAAATTCCTGATGGTCACATGATAGATACAATCACGTGTTCTCTATTGAATTTTTTAAAAAAAAGAACAGAACTACCGAGATACTTCTTGTAAAATTTAGATAAAATTTCAAATTCGATAATTTGGTAATTATCAAATTATATAGGATTTTTCGAAAAGTTTTTCAACATTAAAAAATAATTTCTTATATTATACGTGTGCATTTCAATCAAGTGCATTTTGTTTGCTTATATGCCTTATTATTGTTGACTCCTTTGTACTTTTTTGAGGACAGTTTCTATATAAAGCAAAAGTTGGCAACAGCTAAACGCATGAACCGATTGGCTGGGAACATATGGTTGCGTTTGTCATGGGACTGTGACGTCGCATGGATTTTTGAGATGATTGGCAGGAAGCATGTGAATGGTACATGCAGGAAACAAGTGAAACATTACATTGGTAAGAAATTTGAACAGAACGATTGAAATTTTTTTTTTTATAAAAACGCATCAATATTGACTCATTTTAGAAAAAATCGTAAAAAAATGCGAACTTTTGTTATTTTTTATATAAATTTAAACCGTATTCTGGCGAAATAAGTGATCTTTCTGATTCTGTATATATTTTTTGTGTGATTTTGGTAGGAAAAGAATGATCGAAATTTTTAAGAAAGTAAAAAAAGTAGTCCTTTTTAGTTCCGATAGCAACTTGTCGCATGCGCAGAGCACAGCGTAAAGCGTTTTTGTTAACGCTTGTACAAATTTCACTCCTCGCATATTATTTCCATACTGGGGGGCTTTATATGAAATCGATTTTTAAGGAGTTCACTCCAAAAATCGGCAGGGTTGTTCGATAGAACTGTGTAAGTGTTCCCTAAAAATGATCAAAAGGAAATAGAATATAAAACGAAAAAAGGTTTTAATTTTCGACTCTGTAGGCATGTTTTTATTCTTGATTTTATGTTGAAGATAATAATGAAAAAAAAAAAAAAAGCTTGCTAATGGCAGATTAGAATCATTCGAAAAACTTATTTTGCTTGACATTAATTTCTGTGATTGTTTTACACTTTCAAATGGTCAATTAAAAAATTTTCAAATGGTGAATTGAAAATAACGACTTTTTTATTTAAGTTTTATTTTAATTCATGAAAAACTTCGAGATGAATTTTGTAGCAAAAGCCTTGAGTGAAATAAAACCGTTGTCATATTTTGTCGCTTTGGTTTGCCTAGAAAAAATATGTTCCTTAATAAAATGTGACTCCTGGTAACATTTAAAGTACAGCTGCAATTCATCATGTTGCCAAAAATGCTGCCTTGTGGTTGGGACGCTGGTTGCCACAACAACCATTTCGCCTCGAGACGCTTTTATTTCACCCAGGTTGACATGAACCCGCACCGAAGTAGATGAGGGCAGTAAAAATTGAACGTTCTGCGCATGACAAACTCCTGGGCGTCGTCAGAATAGGGAGAGGATTTGGCGGGAAAAAGAAGAATTCTCCTTTGTTCGCTAATGTGGTGGCTTCATTATGCTCCCATTTCGTGGGAATAAATTGTTCAGTTGCCGTTTCAAACACCACACTGTCGTGGTGGTGAAATTAATGACGTATTTTTTTAAAAAAATTATATATCCGTTTGCTTTTTTTTTCAATTTTCATCTACTTAAAATTTAGTCATGTTTTTCAGCAGAATTTATAGACCTTTGAAATGTTTATGAAAATATTTTTTTGCCCGGTATCCTTGGAATGAAAAGTTAAAAATCAAGAGCGAAATTTGTCCCAGACACAAAGTGTGTCATGTTTTTAATGCATTGTACGTTTCTGAACGTACGTTCAGAACGTTTTTTTGAACATAATTTTGCGAATTTAATAATCCTAAACCCCTTGAGGCTACAGTTTGTGTGCCGTTGGATATTTTCGTTGACGTCACCCGAGAAATAGACTGTGTCATTCTTTTGAGATAAGTTGTTCTGATAATAAGATTTTGCGTTTCTAAACACACAATCTCCTTCAGCTGAAATAAAAAAGATGCGTCACCATTTGTCACCTTTACTTTTCCTTTCTGACAAAAAAAAAAAAAAATAGATCTTTCAAACATTTAAACTTAAAAATACCTTCATTAATCTTCCCTCTTTCGAATTTAAGGAATTTTTTCCATTCCTTGTAAGGGGGAAAAATGACTGAATACAATTTTTCCTTATGTGTGTAAATTCCCCCCCCCTTTCCCCCTCTTTTCATTATATGAACAATTAAGTGTACGTAAATTTAGATTAAATCCCGTCACAGATTTTCCTCAAATTAAAAAATCTATTTCATTTAACGGTGGCTTTTGTCGATAAAAATTAGTTATGCGATTTTTTTTTTTTTTTAAATATTGTGTGTTTTTTGTGCAACACATTTTTACTGGACGTTGGAGAAAAAATTGTTTTAAAAACTATTCAAAATGTGTGTTATTACAAATTACTCAAAATGTTGTGACTCAAAGATTTAGAAAAGAAAGATATATATATATACTAGCTGTTACCCGCCCGCTTCGCTGGGTATTTCATGATGTTTTATAAATTTTTACTGCTTATATATATGTATAAATTATTGATATCTAAGTCCTAGCATTAAGAATTCGATTGAATTGAAAAATATACTTATACCTGTAACTGTCACCTGTTGATAAAAAAAAAAGGGCAGAACTCATCTAATTTGTATTTTCTAAAAATCTCTAAAATTGAAGCATAGAATGATGTTTGCTCTTTCGTAACTCAAAAACCAAATGGATTCCCACAAAACCAATTTTCGGTGGATCTCTACTCCGTAAATTGAACATGCAAGCCAAATTTCAAGTCTAAATCTAACAGAAAAAAGCAAAAGTTTTACTATCAATATCCCCGTAATCCCGTTGAGAGTCGTTTTCCAAAATTACCGCTCTTAGCGGATTTCAATTCAACAAAAGAAAAACGCAAACCAAATTTCATTATTATAGTCCTTGTAGCTCGAAAAAAGTAATTTTTTTGTCAATACGTCCCAGTAACCCCCTGCAACCCCCCAGAACTTGATTTGATTAAAATTTATTCTTAGTGGATCCCTATTCAACAAAAGAAACATGCTTAACAAATTTCAAGTATATGGGTCTAACAATTAAAAACAGGAATTTTTTTCTGTAACTCCTCTTGACCCCGCGCAAACATCTTTGGGGGTCAATTTTCATTTTACTCTTTGTTAGAGGAACTCCATTTCATGAAAGGAACATACCTACCAATTTTCAAGCAGGATGATCAAGTAGTTTAAAAATGGAAATATTTATCGATTACGCCTCTTAATCTCCCGAAATTAAACTTAGTAGTTGATATTCGCGAAACCCATTTTGTAGCGGTTCTCTACTTTACGAAAGGAATCTGCTTATCAAATTTCAAGACTGTACGTCGAACAGTTTAAAAATGGGGATAATTGTCTATAACGCCACTTGAGCCCCCGCAACGCCACTTCTGGGTCTGTTTTCACAAAACCCATTTTGTAGGGGAATTGCACTCTATGAAAGGAATCTGCTTAGCAAAATTTGAAGACTGTACGTCCAATTATTAAAAAATGCAAAAAAATTATCAATAACGCCCCTTGAACCCTCGCAACACCACCTAGGGGTCGATTTTCACAAAACACATTTTGCAGTGTATTTCTATCCTATGAGAGGAATCTGCTAACCAAATTTCAAGACTATGAGTCTAATAGTTTAAAAGAAGAAATAATTATTTATATCTGCCCTTAACCCCCCGCAACACCCCTTGGGGGTCAATTTTCTCCAAACCCGTTTTGTAGCGGATATTTTACTCCATGAAAGAAACATTCCTACCAATTTTTAAGCAGGTAGGTCAAATAGTTTAAAAACGAAAATATTTATCTCTTACGCCATTTATTCCCCTGCAACGCCACTTAGAGATCTGTTTTCACAAAACCTTCTTATAGCTGATCTCTACTCTATAAAGACTGTGCGTCTAATAGTTTAAAAATGGAAATAATTATCTATAACGCCCCTTAAGTCCCCTCAACGCCACTTGGGGGCAATTTTCTCGAAACCCATTTTTAGCGTATATCTACCCTATGAGAAGAATCTGCTTACTAAGTTTCAAGACTGTACGTCTAATAACTTAAAAATAAAAATTTATAACGCCCCTTAAACCCCCCGCCCCCGCAACACCCCTTGGGGGTCTTGTGTGGATTTTTTGAAATGTTCGACACACGGGAAAAATTATTAATTATTAAGTATTTTGAGTGTTTTATTAAAGTTTGTTCAAAAAAGTTTTTGGCTTTTTATTTTTTAAATCACTGATATTAAAAGTTTTAAAAATAATTTTTATTTAAACGCAACGATATTGATTCATTTCACAGTATGAAATTCAAAAAGAAAATAATACTATGTGATAAAAATATATTTAAAAATATTTCCTTATAATTTTTATGATATTTTTTTTCTTATATTCTACTGTTCTTCAATAAATCAATCTTTAAGAATAAAAAAAAACCATCGGTTGTGATGGGTTATATGAGGGAATTCCCCTTTTTCTACGCAGCGAGACTCAAAACTACCTCAACTTTTCCCATCTTCCAAACACAAAGCTAACGCAACGTGAATGACCTTGACGAAATTCAGAAATAACGTCGAGAGAACCGAATGAGCATCCCTTACGGGAATCTGGCAACGTTTTTTCAGGATTCTTCACATTTCCGGCTATAAAAAAATTATGGCGTGATAAATTGAAATGAAAACCATCCTATCTCTCAAGTTGGATCGAACTGCACATGGTGTGCAAATTTTATTATAATCGGTTAAGTGGTTCAGGAGTCCATTGAGGACAAACATTGTGACGCGAGATTTATATATATAAAGATAAGTCAACATATTTGCTTAAAGAACGTTTTTCCTGCACTCTGTTTCCGACGCAAAAGTCTGCTAACTATAATGAAGGATCTTCATTATTTTGAATTACAATCAAATTACGAAGTCGACACCTGAGCTATATATAGCATCCTACTCTCCACATTCCAACGGGAGGACTTTTGACCCCCGATACATTTAATGTCCAGCAGCCCCCCAACAAGGTTCGTCTTCAGTGGCACAAAACACGAATTCATAACACTAGAGTCCGTGACGATGACCACTAGGCTTTCGTGGTCATCCAAAGGGGTATATACATAGGGACAGAATGATTATTTATAAATGCATTTAATTTTATTATCCGAGAAGATTCGATAGTTATTTTTTTTGGAAAGAATTTGTCTAAAAAAAAATCTGTGTACTTTCAATTCTGCGTAATTGCCAGAACAATTCAGATAACTTTTCCAAGTCAAGCACTATTTTATAAAATTCAGTTGGAAATAGTTTTTAATTTTCCATTGTTTTTACAAGAAAATATATATTTTTATTTATTTATTTGGGAAATTTCCGTTCCATAAGTTAAAAATAGAAAAATCCCTAGGATTATTGACCAATACACGAAAATAATCAAAATGTTTTTGTTTTTTTTAAAAAAAGATGTTTTTGCCACAAAACCAACTTATACGTGAGCCCCACTCCCTCTTTTTTTTTTTTTCAAGAGCGAGGAAATGGCAGAAGTCAAAAGTGACAAGAACAATAAACTGTCATTGCCAAAAGCCTGAAAATTTACTGCAACTTTCAAAAGGTCGAATGAACTTCCGGGGGGTTCCCTGAAAACTTTTCAGTCATTAATTGCAGAAAGCAATTTCATCTGAGCCTGTGGTGCAATCCATTTCACTCGAATAGATAGAAAAAGACAAGCAAACCAGATATTTTTGCAGGAGTTTGTGTTTTTAGAAAGAAAAAAAAAAGTGGGGGGGGGGGGAGAAGGAAAGAAATTTTTTAATGTTTTTTTAAAAAGTTGAAAGTTTTTGTGAGAAGAACCATGTGCAGTGAATTCATTTCCGAATTCACTTTGCCTGTTTAGAAGATAAAATTGATTGATTATCAAAATTGCATTATAAATGATTTGTCCAAAGCAACGCGATGGCTATTGGCAGACTGCCCAAAGGAACAAAGCCCCGACTATTCCCCGGAAGTGAGAGAATATGAACGTCGCACTGTTCAGCAACCCGAGGGCTTTTGACGACGGTCCGCGTCATTTTAAACCATGGTCAAGTGACGCGGACGACACCTGAGCTGGCACCCCCCCCTCTCCTAACTACCACACCACACCAACGGGAGGATGTTTGAGCTCTCGACAGATTTAACGTGCATCGCGCCCCTACACGGCGGCTATTTAGTGGTACTAGAATCGAACTCATGACACGCTAGCCATGATCCGATGCCTAGACCACTCGGCCACCGCGGCCATGACTATTCCCTGGGAGACAGCCTTCAGCCTTTATTTACATTTGTTACCGTTGAGTGAGTGAGAGTCACACTTTTTACAGCAGCGCCAGGGATATGGGTTGTTTGGTGTAGTTTTGAGCCTCGGTCAGGTCACGAGGACGACACCTGATCTGGCACCACCTTTCCTAATTAACACACCAAAGGGCCTCCGTAGATTTAAAGACATTAGCTACTCTACTCTACGGGTCTTCAGGGGCACTATGATTGGAACCCGTGACACTTCGGCCACGAAATCGTGACCTAAACCACTAGGCTACCACTGCCACACCGAGGCAATAAGCACTGAACCAGAGTACGCCCAGCTCAAGCGCAAAGACTGCTTTCTATCTTGAAATTAATGAGTCTAGCGGAACTGGATGTCAAAACCTGTAACAATTTTCACTATCCTGCTGAGTACAAGACAAATATTCAATATTACTAATGAAATGAGATTTAAATATTTTTAATTAAAAGATTGCATTAGAATTGAGGTGAATTTTTAAAAGAAGAAAGATTGGGATGGATAGAACGAGCGAGTGAAAGAAATAAAAAGCAGCAGGATTGACTTCGTCTACTGCCAGTTTTTCGAGTTTTTCGGTGCTCTTCAGTCCACTGCTTCTAAACTCGCATCACTGTGGAACTGTTCACACAGCACACGAGCTCCTTTGCCGGATAGATAAATTCTCTTTCTCGAAGGTCGATAATCCTCCCCCTTTCAAACTTCGTAAGTCGTTGGAATTTCTTCTTATTTTGTCATGGAGGCATACATAGGTTTCACTAAACATTCGCCACTAACAAATAATCATTAACTATTATCAACGTCCCGCTACAGTCCTCTATTTATACGCTATACGCTTTCAGCATCAGTTCAGAAGACACTGCGCACACCATGCACATGCGCGGTGGCTCTGAAATTTTACTATTTTACGTAACATCCTATAATTGATATTTGCTGCAAAGTCAATGCAAAACTACGAAGAAATCATCAGAATTAATTCTGATGATTTCTTCGTAGTTTTGCATTTCTTACAAACAGCAGTGTACATATATATATAACTGAGTAAGATGCTTTGACTTCATTGTATACTTTTGGTTACTATTTTTCTCGTGTAAGTTTTTATAATAGTTTTTCCTATAGAATTTTTTTTTTGATATTCTTCTCTGTGAGAGAAACCTTATGGTTCTCAATTGATACTTTCTTTTATTTTACTGTCTGGTATTCCTCCCCCCCCCCACCCGTGTGATACAAATAGGCCTAATTTTTCAACATGGCTCTATTATTTCTATTATGGCGAAAATTTCTGCTGCATGGGGAACGTGGTGCCATAAAGCAGCTTAACCCTAATTCGCTAGCATAATTCAGTGACTGCTTTAGAAATCATAATAGGTCTCCAATTTAATTCAAAGACTCTTTCTGTATCTTCAACTGTTATGTTTCTTAGAGTCCAATTTCTTTCTTTTTTTCGTCTTTTAGGTAATACAACTTTCTCACTTATTAATTTATTTTATTATACTACATCTATACAAATAAATAAAATTGAAGTGTCTGTTTGTAATTTCAATTACGTGGGGGTGGCAAAATTGTTCACCGCACAAGGGCGCCTGGGGCAGGGGGCGCCAAAATTTATAGTACTTATAGTTTTTTTAATTTAATGTTACTTACATAAAAGTTGTTGATAAAAAAGTTGCAATTCTGCATGTTTTCTATTTCTTAGCAATAAAATAAGATTCTATTTTTTTTATATTTTAATTTAATTTAATTGTGTTTTCGTTTCTGCGGATTGTTTTCGTCTGTGTAAAACAAAATTTGATTTTCGATATCAACAATAAAAACACGTTCCGTGTGGAGTTCACGCTATTATACGGAACGTGTTCAAAATCTAAGCATTTGTAACATGTAACAACAGAAATTGGGAATGATTTGTATCAGCATAAATTTTTATTCATTATATGCTGAGATGTTGGGGCTCAACATCGTTGTTTTGTTTGCCTTTTGTTTTCAATGATAATATATATACATTTTTCAAATTATATAAATCGCTTGGTTTTTCTTCTCCAAGTCATATTTTGCTTCATGTATACTGTTATTTTAAATTGTTCTCAAAACTCGAAATTAATTCTTTATCGCAGCGTTTCTCATACTGTGTGGCGCGCCCTACCAGGAGGGCGTGATAAACCTAATTGGGGGCGCGAACGTATTGCGAAGAATCGAAAACAAAAGATTTAAAATAATTATCAATTTGATAAAAGAATTTACAATTTAAAATAATTACAAGGTAAAATACATTCTTATATATAAAAGAAAATACACATTCAAAACTGATATAATACGCACTACTTATAAATGTATCAGTTCTGCACAAAGTATTTGATAATTAATTTTTTAATATTCAATTGAAAGCAAGTTCAGTAATTAATACAGTGAATCTCTTGGGCTTGTCAGATACAAAATTTATTTACAAAACTTAATATTTATCTAATTAGTGCGTTTATAATTAAAGTTGTATTGCATCGCAGTTTTACCATCAAAGTACATTATAATTGTATTCAGTCCATTGTTATTGTAAGAAGTGGGGCGCGATGAATATTATGACTGAAAATTAGGTCGCAAATATTGAAAGTTTGAGAAGCACTGCTTTATCGCTTCCTACAACACTCTTTTTGGTATCATGAATTCCTTTAGATTCTAAGCAGGATATCTATACATAAGGGCAGCCGAATTTGCGATTTCTTCCAAATTTAAGATATAAATATAAAATGTTGCAACATAACTGTAATCGTCGCAATTCAGTTGAAAGTAATTTCAAATTTGAAGGGATTTCACCTAAATTCTTTTCGTTATTTGTTCAGTGTTGCGAACTTTACTTATTGAATAGTTCTTGTGATTTTCAATATTTTCATTTTTTTTTTACAGACTGTTATTTGAAAATAAACCTCAAGTTCCATGAAAAATCTTACCATACTTATTATTACATCTTAAAAACCTACACAAGAAGCAATTCCTTCCTAGTTAAATTCTATTTTAATAACAATATGATTCATAATAAGCTAGTTTTCTGTTTCAATATTTCGCAATCTTCTCCTATGATGTAATTTTACTGATGTAATTTTGTCTCCCTCCTCTGCTCTTTTGCAGATATGTTTTTTTTTTTTAAAAAAATAATCATAATAATATTGTATTAAATTTCTTGTTCATGCATATTTTTGTATCATTTCCTGTCTATCTCGGTGAACCATTTTGTAGCTCTAAGCCATCTGTTGGATGTGAGTTCGATCCTCCCGAATAAATTAATAGCTAGGGATTCTCCAATGACGTTTTATAGCGTAGCATTTCGTTCTACATCCTTTTAACGTCAGTAAATACTCGAGAACATACAAATCCTATTAGATAAATTATGAAACTAAAATTATAGATTAAAAAAAAGAAAGAAACCAAGTGGGGTGCGTTTAAGCGCAAACAACGCCAAGAAAGAGAAGACAGTAAGTAAAATTGTAGCTTTGTATATATTTAAAATATTCCCATATTTTTATACTTGATAGAATTCACCCAAGATAGAGCCCTCATTTTTTTTTTTGCACCAGGGCTTTTAAATACCTAGCTACGCCACGGCCTTCCGGAAATCACTTTTTTTCAACGAGAGAGAGTTGACGCAATTTTAAATCAGTAATTTCTTCAATTTTACTTCATTTCTTTAAAACTGCAAATGGTAGTTATGAATTTACTTTTGATTTATTTTGTATTTTCCATTGAGACTTAAAAAAATGTACAAACCTTTTTATCATATTAAAATAAAATCAAAACATACATTTATTATTTGCTTTCCTTTACAAAAGAGGCAGTGAAAATAATGTCCAGCAAAATGAAATCTAATTAAAAATATTTTTTATTTTGTAAATTTTCCGTGTTACATCATCTAATTTTAAGATTTTTGTCTATATATATATTTCAATGGACTTTTATAGTACTTTTATGTTGATTAATATGCATCAATACTTGCTTTCTTTGCTTGAATACATCTTCCAAAAACACACTTTTCTATGGAAGAACAGTTTTATGAAGTTTAATTATTAGTGTAAACACAGAGAGAGAGAGAGGAAATTCCAAAAAGTATTATTTAAGGTAGTACTGGTTGGTATTGAGGGTTTTTTCACGAACTTCAAAAGTTTAATTCCTAGCATTGATATTTTGACACTGGTGGCACTTTTGCACTGAGCTATAGAAATAAAAATAAATAAATAAATAATATCTATAATATTTCTTGATTTTTGAAGAAATGAGAAATGTTAATGCCTGTGTTTAAAATTGATTTAAATAATACAAAAAAATATTAATTGGATCATGACAAGTCTTAACGCGACTGTTGCTGGATGGGGGACCTTTTTCCTGGAAGCTCATATCAAGTAGGTGTCTGATACTTTCGATATCTTGTTTCACTAACAACTGGTTCTTTCTTGAAAATATACCGATTTCCAGTCTAGAATTCACTTTACTTTATAAATTCTCTAAATTTTCTTTATAAAAAATAATGAAAATAAATGCAGTAAAATATTTTGATTCAAGTGATACTACAGAAAACTAGCTTCAGAAACAGAACGATTTGCTTTCATAATAAATTAGGAAACAAAAGTTGATTGTAAATTAATGTTTACAACATGCGTACATGATAGAAAGGCTGGTTAATATGAAATTTTTTGTCTTAATTTTGTAGAATTATTCTTGTTGAAAATTTCATTTACCTTTTTGTACAACGTTTGTGATGTGATTTATATTTGCACAATTCATCATATTCTGAATTTAACTCTGTGTATGTCTTGTATCCTATAAAGATTTAAAAATTTCAAATTTATCGTAACCAGATTATTCACTGAACATTTGGTTACTGAAATACACACATTTGTGTTAAAATTATTCTTACTTTTTGAGAAATGTATTACTCTGGAATACCCTACTCATATCGTAAAGCATTTTAAAATTTACTTCAGATCACAAAAAGAAGGAAAAAAAGGTTTTTTTTTTCATTTTGAGAATTTTTATTTTATGTACACGATATTTTATTTTTTCATAGCTGTAGAGTATCATTGGAAAAAAAAATCAACTGATATACAACAGTTCTTCGAACATTCTACAATCTTAATATCTTAAATATAAGCCAATATAAAACAAAAAAGAAAAAACTACAAAAAATTGTTAATGTACTTATGGAACAGTACGTGATGTACATTAACTTTTACGAAAAAAAATTCATGTCAAGCATTATATCTGCACAATATTATTTTTTTAAAAAAAGAGTTAAATAACAGTTCTTAAAAATGATACTATCTTTTGTAAGGTATGCATACGATGTAACTTTTCAAACATACAACAAAGATCAAAAAATATTCTTACATAAGTATTATTGCAAATTTTTCATTAAATTTGTAAACTTTTTATGCATAAACCTACAAACATTGCCAAACAATTCAACCAAATGACAAAGAAATTGTAAAATTAAAATTTTAGATATTCCTCTAACAATTAAACTGAAGGGAATTTAATGAATTGCAATCAGAATTTTTTTTAAAAATATTCACAGTAATCAGGTTGTTTTGTAATTATAAAAATTTCTATGTAAACATTAATTTACAGGCAGAAAATTTGCAAGTTTATAGAAGAGAGTAGCTGAGTACCTGTAACACAATATATATTTTGTAGAGTTTAAATAACATCTGTATTGAGTTATAAATAAAAAGCATACGCGTCAGCACCATAGCTTAGAACAGAGGATCTCAAACTTGTCATGTTTTTCGATCTGGGTCCTTGCTTACTTAATATTGAATTTTGCAAATTCATGAACTTCAAATGTTCCTGGAATAGTTGGTATACTGTGTAGCTGCTGCTATTTTAAAACACTCTTACTTTTCTATCTGTAGTGAAGTGTTGTATGAAAAACTAAAAAATACATGTTAATTTTAAACATTATTAGATAAAAGTCAAAATTTAGTACCTGTTACACAGAATAAGAGAGTAAAAACAAAGGCTTTTATGACGCTTTAGTTACAAATTTTTAATAACTAGCATAAATTTAGTTAGGTTTACCTTAAACCTCCTCGGTTAGTAACGTCCAGTCTAACAAATTAAGAAAAACAAATTAAGAAAAACTTTTATCTTTCTTAACAAAATAATTCAAAAAGCACCTTTTTATTTATCTCTATAAATCCCAGATAAATCTTACCCTTAATTGGGCAGAATTTGATTATCTATTCTGATGTACAATTTCAATTTCCAAATAATAAAAAAAATACTAATAATTATAGCTTTTTCATTAAATGTTTATAATTATTATGTACCTGAGATGTGTGTGTTTTCAATATTTCAATTGCTTATAACAAATGCCTTTCAGTAATTTGTATTAATATTGGTTTAATTTACTTAAATATTTGAATCAGCAGAAAGAAGAAAAAATTTCACACTAAATTCAGAAAAATAATTTTCTGAAAAAAATATTGTTTCTAAATTTTCAGTTAAATTAGCTTCTTTACCTGAAATTTTTATTTAGTTGCAAATGACATAAATGGGCTTTCGACTTTCAAATAGTATATTGAAAGAAAGTCATACCATACATTTTGTAAATGAAATGAAAAATTAATTTTTTTTTATTTAGTGCAATAAATATTTTTAGAAACATGTTCTCAAAAAAATTAAGGATACTAAAAATGTTAATGAGAAGGACATTGATGGATTAGTTTTTCGAAAAAATAAAATTTTGCGATGTTTTACCAAAGAGGATATGTCACCTATTGATGTTTTGAATTATATTATGAAAATCTTATCGGTACATTTCCAAATATTGCAATACGCTTTACGGATTTCTTTAACCTGCCAGTTTCGGTGGCTCTGGAGAACGAAGTTTTTCAAAGCTTAAAATTATAAAAAAAAAAACTACATGCGATCTATATGGCGCAGGAGAGATTATCGGACATGTCAATTATATCCATAGAGAGCGAAATTTTGAGGAAATTATGGATTATAAAGGAATTGATAGGAGCATTTGTAGCTGCTAAAGCTAGGAGAATCAATATTTGAATATATTTTCTAATTTTTATATTTACTTTAAAAATTTATATCATTTTTGCTTTGTTTTGTTTTTTTAAAATTTATGTAATAATATTAAAAAAAATAATAAGACAAACGTGTTTTAATATTATAATTTTAAAGCTTTTCC